>RXPK01001378.1:0-124759 GCA_004143645.1 Protaetia brevitarsis | reverse complement strand
CTATTCAATGAGAAACTAATACGAAGCACTTCTCACACTAAATAGCCATCAAATAAGAAAGCTTTTTTCATTTACTTGTTAATTAATTATTAATCCAAATTTCTTATGTTTACATTATTTTTTTAAATACGTTTTATGCATTTGTTGATAGTTCTACCATCCGCTTAGGAAATATAGGGAAAAGAAAAATTGGCATGTTTACTTTAGTAACAAACACTTTATTTGTACGAAGCAAGTAAAGTCGTTGCTATTCGCAAATGCTAGTTTAATTAACTGCTGCAACTGGGACTAAATTAAATTCGATTGGTATTTAGCGACGCTGTACCAATTTGCCGACAACCAGAATAGACGTCTACTAGCAAGCGATTTGTATCACACGGAGCTAAGCATATTGACCATCTGGTTTGTTCTCAGGCGTTGAAGCAGGAGCCACGAAAAACTGCTAACCTAATTATCCTTAACGTTAGAAACGAAGCCCGTTCAACGCGATCTAAACATTAGTTACCGTGCAAATAATTAAATGTAATAGCAGAAGCATAGACTTGTAGAATACCGACGGCCTTTCATAATTAAAATTATTACAACTTGTCCTTACAGCGTGATAATTACAGAGACGAATGTTCGCATATTTCTGCAATTGTAAACACTTCGAATCAAGCTGAAAGCTCTTACCATACAAATGTACAAGTAAATAAAATGTATAAGGCGTTGGCCTTCTTATTACTTTTGAATTGTTTGTATTGCATGTCGCGATTCCTGCAAATCATTATTTGAAATTAAATTACAGCATTATATCCAACATGCGACACAGCTTTTCCAAATCGTCCGTAACAGTATGGCAGTGTAGTTTTCAGCATAGAAGGCTAGTTTCAAATATAAGTTCAATCCTAATAATGCCGAACTTGCAAGTTTGATTTACTAATAACTTATAATATAAATTGCAACTGATATTCTATGTAATGTTCATTTTGACATCGATATTGATGGAGATGCAGAATCTTTGTGTCTTCCCGTATTCAGTGAAAACAAAACGCCAATTGCAAATTGGTGTCCAAAATCCAAATTTCGAAAAGAAAGTGTTCCTTAAGTGAATGTAATCATTGAAATACATTTTTCTAATTTAATGTTAGAAAAAGTTATAAACACTAATTTAATGGAGTGCGTTTATGAGTTATAAACATAAAAGTTAAACTACTTTTGCGGGAACATTTAAGTTTAAAAAGGACAAATCATGTACAAATTAGACAAATTCCATAAAAATTGCGTTTTCGTTTTTCAAACTTAATTAGACATTTGATGACCTCGCCCTTATGATACTAGTTCTTTATATACTATCAACAGAGTGGGGCTTGTAAATACATTATTTTTGTTAGTTGTAGTCATACTGTAATAACACACACGTCCATTAAAACAAAGATTCCATAAAATCTATTTTCTGTTACGACCTATTGCGATCAGCATCTATTGTGATGCTTACTGTTTTTCTATTTTTACTAACAACCATTGGTTATTTATATTATGTTTGCAATAAATAAAGGCTATAGATCGGTGAAATTTTGGAAATTCATCTTAATAATTATTTATATTTATAATTGTGCCAGAAAAATAAAAAACGAAATCTACATAAAATGAAGGAGTTTAATTTGTAATTTCTTCCATTATACTTTTAAATCAAAGACAATTAGGATATAAAATAGGTGTGGATATGTAATCAAACCAATTTGTTTGTTACAGCATTATAATCTATCAAAAATCATATTATTTAGTTGTGTTAACATAGCTCTAACACGAATGCTTGATTACAAAAGCAATTAGTGCACCGTTTAATACTTTACATAAATTTTCTTTTAATGGTATCACGGACAATATGGGTTGCATATACAGGCAACGATTTCAATATCATGTGTGCATGTACATCCCTTCTGTGTTAGTAGTAGTTTTATGTATGTATTTGTCGCAATAAAGCCAAGCTATATCTCGAATCCAGATAAGTAAGAACATTATCGCGAGCGACATCTGTCACGCACCTTCCGTATTAACGTTCCAACATGTGTTTTCACACGTGGAATTATTCATATCACTCGTGCATCTATATATAACTAACTTGTCGATGGTATAAAGCGTGGATATCCAGTGGACTTCTAAGGTACCGAAACATGAAATGATGATATAATTATTACCCATACGTAATTAGGAGAATCTATTTGTGATCATTGCTAGCAGTGCTATGTTGACTAATGGTGGTCTCGAAACCAGAATTTCATATTTTAATATTAGGTAAAAGATGAACTTTAATCCAGATTGGACTTGTTATTTGTAAACCGAAGAGTAAATCAAAAAACAATACTTATGTCGTTTATTATATTTGCCAGTAAAACAGCCAACGTGGGTTTTGCTATTTAAAAAAAAAAGTCAAGGTTACAGGAATTGTCATAAAACAATGAGTAGCTAACATAATTAACCTAATAAGCGCTAATTAACAGCCTATTATTGTATATTCGATATTGGTCAAATGTCTTATTGTGACACTGCAAATTGCAGCGCAGAGGATACCTGCCTCTTATAAACCGGGAGCAAAAGGTGTGGTTTCTATATGTTTGGTAGGATACCAGCTGTGACCAGGAGCAAGGAAACCAAATTAAGCTATCAACAACAAAATCGCTATTAATTTCGAGTAACAATTTAATTAAATAATAGTTGTAGAAAGGGTTGTGACAGATTCCAACACTTGATTGCGTTTACAAAACTGTAACGTTCCATTTCACGTTTATAGAATAGATAAAGTTGTTTTTTCCCCAGTGCTATCAAAACCTATAACGTGTCATTGAACGATGGAATAGTGAATTAAAAGCTGGTTTCTTGTATATACGACATGTATAGAAATCACTATGTATAACTCATAGTGTTTTTTTTCTAATATTTAAAAATTAAAACTACCACTATTACTTGTAAATCGTTATTTGTGCCAGATAATCTCAAAGGTAAATTTGGTTGACTCGTGTTTCTCACTAAAACTTTTTATAAGCGAGTCAACATCAAAGTTAGAATCAACCACAACAAAAATATCATCTAGGTGGGGTATAATTTAGGACATGAGGTATTAAAAATTTAATTTCACTTTCAAAGCGAAATAGTGAGTTGTTTGAAATACATTTTCAATAATAAATGTACAATAAATTTTATTCAAAGATTGCAAGCTTTAAGAAATTAACAAATTAATGAATTTCTGCTTTCAACTGTAATAATTAGGAGGATTTTTTCCAAGAATTTTTTTTTCTGCTCACGCAAGATACGAACCTGCTGTTACGTGTTGAAAACACCTTTTCTTATTTCTCCAACTGTACCCTATCTTTTCTGAATTTATCCAAGTTCCTTGACCTTTCCTAGTTACCGTCGCTATTTACTTATTTTGTATAACGTCACGTTTGACCTTGAATTGGTTTTTTTTGTAATGTAACCGCTTTTATTTGTGACCTTTTCCAAATTCTTAAATTGTCAAATTTTAACATATATTTAGATGCATTGTTATAGTAAATTTCATTAAACTCCGTTCATAATTAGCTCCGAGTTTATTCATTTTTGTTAATTGTTGCACCTTTTTTTGTACGCACTGTACTTGAAACGTTAGAATTTCGCAGAATCTCGCACACCTGCATGTTGTTTATCTTCGATACTCGAATCCTATTGGCCACTTAATGGCATAGCGCGGGAACTAGTTACCTCTACCTTCCGATTTTCACTTAGACTCGAGCCCGCTAAGAGTGCAGACGTAAGAGTTTAATAGGCGACGCCCTGTTGCAACCCTTTTCGACCTAATTTACCCGTTTGGTAACCCCTGTGGGGGGATCTCTGGTCGTAAAGAATCTACTCCTTGGAAGCCGTTTGAGTCCCTGTGTTTTGTCTACGAAGCTTTCTTTTTGGAGCCCGCCGACGCGGATTTTGCAAGCCACGCCGCTCTACGTCGTCCCTGGACCCGGTCTTTCTTTCGACATCTTTCTACGCTTCAATTTCTTCGCCCGCCCCTGGTGGTGACTATCAACCCCTCGTGCAGTGTTTTGTGTTACATGTAAGTTAATTTTAAGAGTTATTTGCTTGTGTATTTGTAGTAACGAACTACCATTGATATATCAATAATTTAACGTAGTTTTTTTTTGTTATTCATATTTCGGTCTTTGCTATCCTAATTCAATTTAACTTAATTTTTTTTTTTTAATAATCTCGTCTTTGCGATCATTGTCAAAATTTAGTTATTTAATTGTTGCTTTCTTTATCTTTTCACCTTAAAACCAATGGTAGGTCGTAGTCATTTGCATGCTCGATCGAGTACGTAGATTTGATGTTATTGTTTCTTTATAATTTTACAATTTTTGAATAATAACCCGGCACTCCACCAGTTCATGTCAATATATTATACATTGTAACTTTGTAAGGCTTCACCGAATTAAGTGTCAATATATAACCGTTAATATAGTCTCTTTGCGTTTTATTCAATTTAATTTAGTTTAATCGACCTTGGCGCACTAGTTTGTTTTTCTTGTCATTTAAATAACATTTTCATTTAAATTTAACTATTTATCAACATATTAAAAAATTCCGCAAGTACCAATCCCTTGTTTCCCCGACTGGTAAATAGCCATTCTGGCTGTGGTTAAATTACCGGCGACAGCGTCGGGCTAGTGAAGGCAACGCTGATAACCCAGTGGCGCTCACTCCGACATCTCTCCGGCGCCTCCCTGCCGAACCGATCCGATAGTCGCAGCGTGGGAAATAAATAAATAATAAACGTTGTTTTATTTATCCTTCTTTCCCATCCTGTGGTACTTTGCGATCATTTATTTTATTTTATATCAATAATCTTTTATAAACAATATTCACTTTTCATTATTATTTAACCTAGTCTCATGCCTGGAAAATGCTACTATCTATTACGCCCTGAGTTTCACCTGTAGACTGCATCCCCCGTTGCCGGACGAGCGCTTTACCAATTAAGTAATAGAGGATGCGAATCGAGCGTTAACCAAAACATACGTCCGATATTAGATTTTAAATGCCGCAGGACGGCAAATATGGAAGGATTGCAAGTTTTTTACAGTGAGAAATTAAAAAATTTAATGTATTTCTGCTATTAACTGTAATAATTAGGAGTCTTCTTAGCTTAATTAGTAAGGAGCTCGTCCGGTAAACGGGAGGATATAAGTTCGAATCCTGCGTGAGGAGAAAAAAAATTCTTGCGAAAAATTCCCCCTAATTATTACAGTTAATAGCAGTAATACATTAAATTTGTTAATTTTTCCCTGTAAAAAGCTTGTAATCCTTGCATTTGCCGTTCTGCAGGCCTTTCAACATCTAATATCGACGTATATTCGGTTAAACACTCGAATTCGCATCCTCCGGCAAACGAGGGGATGCAGGTTCGAATCCTGTGTGAGGAGATACAATTTTTCTTGGAAAAATTCCTCCTAATTATTACAGAGAGATTCTTTTTAGAGAATTTAACAATAAATAAAGTACATAATAATTTAAGTACAAAGGAACTAACTAATACTTCAGTTAACAATTCTAAAAAATATAGATCTTAAAACTAGGATATAAAATATAAATGACCCTGTATGTTGTAAGTTTTTGTGTTTTCTGTATTAGTTTTTACTTACTTTTTGTTTGTCAAAAATTAGCCGGTAAAAATCCACTAAAACCAATGGATCCTTCGTCTAGTGTCAGATTTTTAATATGTTTGTTGTGTCTTTTATAATTTCTTTAATGATACATTTAACCTTTTAAACGAAGCCAATTCAAGTTTATCGAATTTCATGGTCATAGAATTATTTTTTACTTTTTCAGGGCGTGATATTTGAGCGTAGAACCAAGTACTTCCAAAGCTTGGGGAAATACTTAAGTTTCTTCCAGGCGGAAATACACGCTATTGAAAGATGTGTGCAGTTCAATATTGACAGGAATTACCGAAAGCAGAAGATTAGCATTATATTTGACAATCAAGCAATCATCAAGGCGCTGACTCACATGAAATCAGTTTCAAGATAATCTGGGAATGCCTAGGGAAATTAAACGAGCTAGGCAAAAGGAATAAAGTAACCTTCCTGTAGGTTCCTGATCACACCGGAGTGGAAGGAAACGAAATAAAGTATAATGCAAAAAAGGCTGGAATACCATTTATAGGGCCTGAGCCCTCTTGTGGGATAAGTAGCAGTACAATACTAAAGAAATTGAAAAGCAAAATGCAGCAGAGAAGATCAATTATTGGGAGAATTTACAAAGAATGAGGAAAGCTAAAATTCTTCTCAGAAGCTGTAACCAGAAGAAGTTTACAGCACACATCAACCTGAGCAAGAACAATATTCCCATATTAACAGGAATAGGTACTTTTAGGCCATGGCAAACTGAAAGGACGTCCGAGTAAGTTTAGATTAGCAAAGGAATCTGAAGGTAGATTTTGTGGGGAACAGGATGAAATACCAATTCATCACCTCTCAAATTGCAACTATGCAACTCAAGGGCGTTGCACCTGGGAGCATGTGAAATCGAAGAGGGAGACTCACTTAACCTGGGACCTGATCATATTTTACACTTTCTGAAAAGAAATATGATTGGAAGGCCAGCTATAAAGCAGCAAGGATACAGGATACAATCTTTATATTTACGAATTGCATACTTTTGTTCGTAGTAGAGGTAGCTTCTGCTATATATTTATAAATGTAGAAACACAAAAGCATATTACGAAGCAATATTCATAACACTAAAACTGTGTATATTAGTTAAATGTAATAAAAGGATAAAACAAATGTATACATTAGGTTAAATTGAAAGAATATGTAACAATTTCACTAATTAGTAGTGTAGTTAATTAACGCATGTTTAATGGCTTATCGTCGTCTTACAATTATATAATAGCTTATAGTCTTATCTAGATACATGTTGTGGTTATAGATCGACAATTTAGCCAATTTCTTTCCGAAATTAATGAGATTTCCATCTTAAATTCTTATTCATTTATTCCTCCACACAAAAGTATGCCTGGTTAGCAAACTATATGAAATGATATCCTGTGATTCGACTCTACAGAAATCAATGACTTGCAATGATCCAACTTAACGAATCAAAACGGTTCATATGGTAACTATCCGTTGAAAATTTAAATGGTAGTGAAAGAAGTATTCAAAGTGATCGCGGGTTTAATAATCTTACTGTAGTAGTGGAAACGGCCCTGTCCTATACAGGTAGTGGAGAGCTTACTATTGGATACGGAGCCTAATATTATCTCCTGCATCCTGTAAGCGAGGAATACTCTTCTAAGTGCAAAATAGTCAATATTTAAGAGAGAGAGAAGATACCAATCAAAGGCATCAACTAAACATCAATAGCGTAACAAAAGAGTGAAGAACATAAATAAAAGCCTACAATCGAAAATGTGTATTATACCACGTGCCTTTCATGAAAATATTAATGTGTGATATTAGCAAATTTTATGAAAAGAAAATATTGTAACAAATACACATATTTAAATCTCATAAATGATATATTAGATCAAATTATAACAATCACAAGCATCAAATTAGCATACAGTCCTCAGCGTATTCATTTGATGTTTATTCTTATGCGGTTTCTTTACAAATATAACAGCACAATCGAACGTGTATAATATACTTTATCACAAACACAGATTAGCTTAACCTGACATTTTAAGTACAATAGGCATACAAACATCATTCATTTCTTACAGAACACTTTTTCTATCACTCTCTGTACGCACGCTTGTCATTAGGCTGAAACCTTGTTAAGGAAACTTGTCCAGCGGCAAAACACATTCGTCGGAAATTCTATTTTGTATGGCATCGTGAAAAGCGTAAGTTAATGCGGACACATTAGGTACATGTAAGTGTTGTGTATAGATTAATTCCAGCAGATTGGAGGTGTTGAGTTCTTTTTTACGTTTCGTTTTCGTTTCTACTTTACAGTTATCGCGCACAAATTGCTAATTTGCATGACGTCGTGGATGACGAGGCGTTTTTAGGAAAGCCGTGTAGCGAGATCGAGCGGCAGTAAAAAAAAAAACGAACTTGTCCCGAAAATAGCGCAAAAACACGTTCGTGCTTCGCTTCAATTTGCTCTAATCTCGTATTGATAATTAAGTGAATATATTTAGTTCTTACCCATGTCGTTCCTTGTAGATAATTTTGCTTTGCTGCGGTTAGATTTTTATCAGTGACTTTAATAGAACAACAGAAAATCCTTAAAAACAATACATCTATCTGCATTAAGTTACTGGTGAGAATATATATTATTTTATAAAACAATAAAATAAAAACTGCTTTTATTTAGCTCAAAAGTATGTAAACTGGTTAAGGAAAACATTAGAGTAAAACTATTAACTAACGTGGATAAGAAAAAGTAGGTAAATTACAGACTGCTAGTAGTTGATTGCTTAAATACTTTTCTAACTACTCTCTCTAAATATGGGTGAATAATAGCAAAATAAAAGGTCTACTTTTAAATTTGAAAATATATTGAGAGTGTAACAGGTAATTATTTTTCCCAAAATTGAAGTGTGAAAAATAATTATCTCCAAAAGATATATTCATTAAGATGGATGAACCGATGTCACGCATTGATTGAGGTTTGAGCATAATATGACAGAAGAAATAACTTTATGAAAATTTCTAATACTTACCTTAAAAACCACTGCACATTAATTCGCCAAAAATCAAGGGTCACCGTATGCAATGAGGAAACTATTGTGATAACACTTCCTCAGAAATATTTATGTGGCAAGTAATAGATACTTGATAGCTATGTTTGCCATGTATTAAACTTATATCGAGTATAGAAAATTAATGTAGTAAAATAAAACCGTCATTTTCACGGCAATCTCCGTACTACACGTAGAATATGTTGAACTTATTTGCTACTAAAGGCCAGAAAACTTTGCTCTTATATGTTTACTACATCATGGCGTGATGATTTAAATAATACAATTTTAACGTAAATCTGCTACTACTTTGTCTGTCACTTTTCCTCTATTTTATGAAAGTTTATATACTGCTCTTGATGCATCAATATCATTAAAGAACTTTGAACAAACAATTATCCTCTTTGGTTTAGCGCGGAAATCATTTAAATGCATACGCAGTAAACATAATGCTCACAAAACTTAAGAAATACAAAAAGCTATTATTATAAAAACCGTTTTAGAATTTTAAGAGCTCAATGCAAATCACTTATTAGAGATTCATATTTCAATTATATAAAGAGAATCAATTTCACATGAATCAAAGAAACTATGATCATTCGTTAACTCTAAACGTAGGAAAACTAGAATACCGGATCAATGATGTATAATGCCACCGCTATCAATAACTCTTCAGATATAATAGAAGCGTTTGCTAACTACTTATATCGGTTTGTATTAAATCCGACCCAAAAGCTTCTACAAATGACGATTTAAAACTACAAGGGTCTCCTATCATCCATTTTACATCTGTTTCAGAAGAAGAAGTACTGGAAAAACTGAAAAAAAAGTAAAAATAGCTTTCTATGTGGTGTAGACAAAATTCCTAGTTTCTTACTTCGTGATACCGCCTGTATATTGGTGAAGCCACTTCACTTTATTTTTGATTAGTTTTGCGTCAATCCAAATTTTCTGAATTATGAAAAAAATCTCGATTCTCTCCAGAATTAAATCAGATGATCCTACAGATATGAAAAGCTACAGGCCAATTTCTATTACATGCAATTTCGCGAAAATATTTGAAGCTATATTATATGACCGATAATGTAGTTCTATTAAAAATCTAATTTCCTCTGGTCAACACGGCTTCATGAATTCAACTATCACTAATTTAGCATGTTTCACTCAATATGTCTCTGAAAAGATCGATACGCGTGGACAGGTTGATGTAGTGTACATGGATTCTCAGAAAGCATTTGATCGAATTGATTGCTATAAATTACTTGATAAATTGGATCGAATGGGTTTTTCACCGGCATTACTTAAATTATTCGGATCTTATTTATTTGGAAGAAAACAACATGTTGAAAACCTAAACATTAAATCCAGAGAATTTGGCCCAACATCTGGCATTCCTCAAGGATCAAACCTCGGCTCCCTGCTTTTTTTGGTTTTTATCGATATTACACAAGCAATTGACTCTGAGAAATTGCTTAGAATTGCGGACGACATGAAAATATATCGTAAAATTGATTCCATCAATTATTGTAAACTTCTTCAAAACGACTTAGACTCTGTTGCTAAATGGTGTGAAGCCAATCATCTCCCCCTAAACATCGGGAAGTGCAGTCTGCAATCCTTTACAAAGAAACGCGAGTGGCTGATTTAAGATAACAACATTGATAATGATGTTTTAAAGCGTTCATCCATGACTAAAGATTTGGGGTTTTGGTTTATGCAAGATTAAATTTTGTAGACCATATAAACCACATAGCTTCCAGTGGATATAAAAGCTGTGGATTTATCTATCGCAACTGCAGAGACTTCAGTAACGTTGGATGAACGAATACAATGATTAGATCATCTATCTCCATTATGTGTTCTAATTATAATTCATTATCAGTTGCATATGACGTACATTTTGATGATTTTTCCAAGCTTTAATATCTATTTATTTTCATTTTACATCTGCTAAAAAGCTATGTACTTGTCCTATATTACACAATACTATACATATTTTTTATTTTTCCTTTTGCTTTTGTTTGCAGCATATTGTGCTGTATCTGCTTTTAATTTATCTATTTTTGTTTCCTGTATTTGGGTATTTTTACCTGTTGGAAATAAATATATATTATTATTATTTGCCGACTTTGTATAAAATAAATAGTTTCTCTAAGAAAATCGTCCTTGGTGTCACATATCCACACAAATATGTTTTTGCTGTTAAGATAATTTATATGTGTATATGTTACCTATTAAGGTGTATAACATTACTTACTTATTTTAGTCATTTCCTGTAGAAGCCACAATTATTTTCGTGGATGGAATAACTTTGTTTCCCTTCTGTGGAAATGAAAAACGGAGAGATATTGTTCCAACGTCTGGTAAGTTTTTAATAGATAACGCTGAATTAATTTCAACCTTCATGTAAGTTGTTTCGGATATTTCGTGTTCAAATTGTAGCAGAGTGAGTAACAGAGTTTAAAATTTTAAAAGAAAACTAACAATTTTTTTTTAATGTGAATTAATATCGCCTACAGTATGATAGCTCCAAAATAATAAAAAAAAAATAGAACCATGTGTGACCGAATACCATGTCAGTTCTGTCTACGTCCAACTTGAACCAGAACGTTACTTTATCATTAACTGTGATTTTCCAAATTGTAAGAAATTTTATGTTTTCCGGAGAGATATTAATATTTTTCTTAGTAATATATTAGAGATTTTTTCTAAGGAACAAAAATTTTCCCATTAGTATTTAGATGAAATACATGTATTACGGGAAAATTTTTAAAATTTCGAAATTTTCCTTAAAATTCCGTGCATTCATGTGGAAAATTAAAAAATAATAAAAAAAAATCATTTTTACCAAGAAAAATTGTATAATTTTTCTAGAGGGTATAACCTTTATATATTTTCTGCCAATATTCAACGTTTAAGGAATAAACTTAACGGTGTTGAAGTTTTGTTGTATAGATATAGTGGAGACATATCTGTTTATTTGAACATTGACTAAAATATAGATACCTATTGAGCTAGCGCGGCGTAGCCGCTTCATAAACCAGTCGAATATTTTGTTGCTAATTCGTTACGCAAGAATTAATTTTGTTGCTCCAGTAGTTTCTGAGAAATGATGACTGCGTCAGCTTAATATTAAGATAACGTAGCCAAGTGCTGTAACTTTGGACCCAAAGCAGATTTCAACATAAATAAACGGCATGGTTTGTTACTAACATCTTGCTCTTATAATGTATATGCAAACATGTCCTGGTATCACCCGAAAAATAAAAATCATTACTTCTTATTATCGTTTCATAAGTACATGTATACAATGATTGCTGCTGATCCTTGTATTAGAAGACGGAACAAGTTATATCTAGACTGAAAAACCATTTTACATGACCAGAAATGCACAATACACAATACGCACAATTCTAAACTCGGAAAAAACGATATAAAAAATAGAAGAGGGAAGCAGATTACTGGAAGAAAGTAACAACTTTGATGTTCAAAGATTTTACACTTTATAATTATTGTCGAACAAAATACTATTTATATGTTATACCTATCTTACTGATTAGATTTTGTAACTGTCCAATTCAACCCATGACAGTGTCCCACTCAAAACACACTGAGGGTTGAACGTTACATTACACTTTTTCAACTTATATTTTTTACGTTCCAAGTTAAATTGGATGGTTTTGAATTAATCCGTATGACATAAAAATAACAACACATGTTATTTTTATGTAGTTCGAAAATTTTTAAAAATAAACAATTTATGAGCAGTTAAAAAGAAGATTACCCCGAACTAGACACAGACCAGAAGAATACATTTTCAGAAATGTAAAAATGAAAATGTTATACATTCATACATAATTAATACACAGGACCACTCTTGGCAGTGTGAATATTACAAGGAATTCTAAGCAACACCTAATTGTACATTTGCTTTACATGACACGTATTCTTACATTTTAGTGTAAATTTACGATTTGAAATGGATTTTTCCATGGGTGGGCATTGTATTAAATAGCCAACATTCTGCAGTGTAAATTTACAGTATAATCATGTTATTTTACACCTTCGAAAATAAAACATAACGCCGGATGCTTTTGACGCATGGTGCAATACGTTTTCTTACTCCTTTTGCGGACGTGCGCCGATCACGGGTAGCATCAAAGGTTATTACAGTACACAAAAAATTATAGAGTTAGTGCGGAAAGCACGCATTAATGCTTTCGCTGCCGGTGATGATTTACCGCTGATAGCCGGAGCGGAGCGGTTGGTCGCAATTTGTATCCGAACGTCCGCGGCGTGACAGGCCAATCTCGCTACCCGAACTCTGCCCGCTCAAAGATTAATAATTCCACTTGTTTTTTGTAATATTTCACGTGTTAATTACCAGGCATTGTGCGCTATTTGCGACGAGTGATGTGCACGGGGGATCGGACAAAAAGTTGCTTCCATGGCGGGTATCCTGATAGCGCGCGGTTTGGAATACGCGGTATGGATCGGCTACGGTTGATTGATCTTAATTAATAAAATTCGAATTTTGTTTAAAATATTTAGTAAATCTGATAAATATCTGAAAACACTTTTATTAATTAATTGCTTAACTTTTTTATTATTACCTATACATATAAGCCATAATACCTTCGCTACACGGAGAAAAGAGATTGCATTAAATGAAAACTTTTACAGGTTTTGGTTTTTATCACGTTAAACGAAAAGGAAATGTTTTCGTATCAAAGTGTTGATTTTAGTTGAAGGTAGCGTGCTGTTTTATCGGAAAACCGTTTTTTCTTAAGTACATGCTTTTGTACTAAAAGTAACTGCACTTAAATGGAATGCATTTTCATTTCGATATATATTTTATAATGTATAACTTCCGTTTAAGTTCGCACAAACCCATTCATATATTATATTGTCATTATTATATATGTATATTAAACAAAATATTGTAGCTTCTTTCATGATTATGTTATCATGTTATTGAATTACGAACAGTATTTGTGCACAAAGACTGGCGTTTCGCTTATTCACGTGAACACGCACGAATACATAGATTTAAAACTTCTGTTTTTTTTAATAATAATAATAATAATGTATTTGCAATATTACCATTACAGAAATCATCAATACAAGTATATATGTATAAAATAAAAGGATAAATATATATGTATAAAAAAGATTTATAATAACAAACATAATAAAAATAAATAACGGACAAACAACATATATGTATATAAGTACACAGTTGATTTGATGTTAGACTGAATAAAAATTAGTTCGCCTTCGGATCTAGAAACTCCTTTATACTGTAGCACTCCCTCTCGATTAGTAGCTTCTTAACTTGTTTTTTAAAGCTTGCCGGTGGTAGTGGTGAATATTAGGAATGTAGGAAGGCAAGCGGTTGTAAAGTTTGGTACACCAATAATAAACTGATTTTTGTGAACAGGTTAACCGATGGCATGGTGTTCTTATGTTGTTCCTGTTACGCTTGGGTTATTCATGATGACAACTGTAGGTGTTTGTTGATGTATACATAAATGATGACAGATAAGATTTATGTAAATAGAATAAAAGGTAAGTATATTTTCGTTTTGAAATGGGTTTTACATGTTCCATTTTATTTCAGGTTGCATAATTTGATGCGTAAAAGAAGTGGAATATTAAATACAAAAAGCCAAGAAGCTAACTACAGTGGTTCCGGAGCCTCTATGTCAGACGGCTACAACGACAAAAAATTACGTCTGTTTTAGACCATACCAAAAGTTGTTACAAAGGAAAGTTAATTAGAATTAGAAACTATATTCTAGTTAGCATTTACCTTAAAAAATAGGTCTTGTTATTTTTACGAACTTTTCTCTACGGCGGTATTGTAAAATCCATCAAATCTATGTATCTAATCAAGGATGCATTGATAATAAAGTTACTGACAAAACACTAGTCCAATAGCTTTTAAAACAGTTTAGCATTTATTACACCTAAAAATTGTCATATTGTTGCAAATGTTTATATAATTCTCTTAGTTACATTTGTATTCCAAATTTTCTGCAGCTGCATGATGAAATTGTTTCCAATCAACTGTAAGTAATTCTCTTACGTCGCCTTTTATTGGTGCTTGAGTCACACGTCACTACTAGGAGCGTTTAGCTACTGACGATATAACTAAAAATCCTGATTTTTTTTAGACTTTAGATGAATGCGACTGCATATTAGCATGTAGTTTTTAAATCCAATTAACTTTTCTTTACTTTTTTGCAAAATTCGTATTCTTGAACAAATCGCATATTTGGCTGAATAAAGATAAAATCTGATGGTTGCATTTTAAGTTAAGTTAAGAAAAAATGACTTTTTTCCAAAAATTAATATATTTTTTTCCGTTTTAATTCATTGTAAGGTTTCAGTAATAAATGATGCTATAACTATCAATTTTATATAAGAAGGTAGTGGAAACTTTGGATGTTATGTAAGTTCCAAAGATAACTCTTCTTTAGTACGGTGACTTCTAATGCATTTCTTTTGTAATTGTTCATGTTACAATAAAGCAAGTGTTTATGCATCATAAGTAATGTACATTTAGCAACATTTTACGGTGTAGAAGCCGCTCGGGTAAACTAATGCACAATTGCCCATCATCCGATGCCAGCCGACCTCGCATCGGCTACTTTAGTGAGGATTGGCAAAAATAACCCTCTCTGGTTATTATTAATTATCATTGTTATTCATATTTTAAAGGAAGGAAGCAAAAAATGTTATTCATACGATAATAAGTAAAAAAGTTATTAAATAAAAACAAACGCAATATTGAATACGACCGAAAGGTTATTAATTAAAACAAAATCTCTCTGGACTTTCCCGGATGCCTGCAAAAAGAAAACAAATCCGGGGAAACCCGAACGGATGGCGGCCCCATATTTAATTGGCTCGTTTCAAAAAAATACTAACAAAACGATATGTTGTGCGAGCGCCAACCATCGAAAAACAAAAGTCTATAGAAATTATACAACAGCAATAAAGAGAAACCCAAATTCTGTCCCATTTGTTGGAAACATAGTACAACAACGTACTCATAAAAAACTATATTTGATTCATGCTTACAGTTTTGGGAATCGGCAATGGCAACGTGTGGGAACAATCGAATTTGATCTAAAATATTTAATTTTCGACGAGGCTGCTTTTACAATACATGACACTATTAATAGACAAATAGGTATCATAGATACTGGGCAGATCAAAATCCTCAAAAAATAAATGTATGGACAAGTAAGCGATGACAGATTTGGACACCTCCTTTTATAATAATTCAGGAGAAAGTTATTCGGAATTTCTAAAGGATAAATTAATTCTTGGTTAGCTATGCTCTGGCGCTTATAAGAAAGACAGCGACTTACATCCAATTAGAGCTACAATATGACGGAGCTCCTTCTCATTATACAAGGGATGTACGTCGATTTTTTGGCGAAATATTTCCTAACCGACGAGTTGGGAAAGTTAATCGAATGACCAGTAGCATAACCTCAATTAATTACTTCTAGTAAATTACTAGAAGTTTTGGTTACTTAAAAATTTAGTGAAAAGAAGTACTGGCTGTACAACGTTAGGTTCAACAGATTAATTATTGGGTATGGCAACCAAAGTTTGAATCAATACTCAATCTTTGTAATTCTAAGCTTTCGCAATTATTTTATAAACGTTTTTAATTCTTAGAATTAAAAAGATTGAGTATTGATTCAAACTTCGACTGCCATACCCAATAATTAACCTGTTGAGCTTAAAAATGTAGGTTACTAAACCCTAAAACTTGAACAATGCTTACGAAACGAAATACGTGAAATTACTTTTTTTTTGGTGCTTGGGGATTCGAAGTTCATGTGCCTAAAATTATTTTAGATTTAATATATACTGTTAAAACTTAATTTTAATATCTTATAAAAATCTGTTGGGACGTATAAGCATATATCAACATTTGCAAAACGAACCACAAATAACGACCAATGCTACCTCTTCTCAAATAAACTCTGATAACTTATATTTAAACCCAATTATTCATGCACCAATTTTTAAATTAAATTTGAATACTCGGCCTCTTTCAAATTTTTCTTCTACTTTACTTTTGAAATTAATAAAAATGTGTAAAACATGTGGGGGAGGGAGGAGAGAGGGGTGTTAACCCCGCTACTTCGCTATTTTTTTCAAATAATTTGCGTCATCCTTCACAATAACGTACATATACATCAAATTATCTTAATATTGAAATATAGCAAAATTAAAAATTGAGAGGATTACGGCTCCTTTGTTGTTAATTTTTTCCAAAATTAATTGGCTTCATCATTGACTATATAACAGGTACTTAATGTTATCGTCATACTAAAAAAAAAAAATAAGGCATATAGGTACTCCTTTCTTTGTTGCTATTGGAGTCGTGATTATGTAAATACCGCTTTATGTGGAAGTAAACAAAACTAAAAATTACGATTTAAAAAAAAGATTTTTATTAAATTACAATGTCTGTTAGAAACATTTTAAATATATAAATTTGAAATTGGGTGATGAGCCATTAAAAGAATAGCATGGCTCTTAGACTGTAATAGTCTTTCAGTAACTACAATTTTATTGAAATCTGAATTTTTGAGTTCCTGATGTTTCCGCGTGCAACTACATATGTGGACTCCAGTACCCGTACACATACTTTTGAAACAGTCCGTATAGTGAATAAAAATGAGTAATATTGAACACTAAAAAAAAAACTAAAAAACTGTTGTAACCACTATTGTTATTTCATGAAAAATATTATTTGCAGTATTTTGATTTTCTTGGTTTTATCATCCACCATTTGTTCTCGTCTGTTTTATTTTAAATATGCTTTCCATCTACCTCCTTATCATTCTAGTTCGCTTCATAAAGCTTTAATCGTTACTCATTAGGCAGCATGTGAAAAACCCTCCTTTAATTTATACCTAGATATCGTAGGGATATCGTTAACGTTTCTAAAAGAATAGCCACAAATTTTGAGTCTAAGCTATTACAAAATGTTTGTATCTGCAAATTTCTAATTAAGATTTATTATTAAGGTTCTTCAGTTACATCGTTCTTTAATAATACATTCATGCCTCGTAAACGTTGAAGTACTATGGATAGAAAATTAAAAAAAAAAATAAACGACAGGAAATGTACTTACCACTTTGCGTCATAATTCTCCATTTGGTGGACGAACGTTACATTTTCACTGAAAAAGAAAGGTAACAATAAGATTTAAGACAATTAATTCTTAGTCTACTACCATAGAATACATGAAAATAAAACTCGTATACCATCCACATAAACACAAAATAGAAACAGGACATACAATTGACTTTGAGAATATACAGCTTCTTCATAAATGCAAAAAAAGTTTGAAATCAAATCTTTTAGAAATTTTTGAAATCGAAAAACGTAAACTTCCTTGTAAATCGGTTAGACACTTTCGATAAAACACTTTTCTCTTATTTAAACGCTTAACTTTTTATCTAATTAAACTTTTTAAATAAATTTAGCCTTCTCTTTTATTTTAACTTTCCTAATTAGCTGTGTGCGGGATTGCATACCTTCATTTTCTTTTAAATTCTACATGAAGTTTGAACTTTTTAAAATTTAGGATTTTCTTAAGTTTGTAAACCTGTAACCTGAGTGCTTGTATGATGTTCTCGTTGATCTCTTTCTGTTTCTCCTCGGTCGGTAAACATCTCATACCTTTTGATTTCCATTTCCCTATTTTCTTTTTCTATTCCATTTTTATTACAATTAAAATTCCAAGTTTCAATATCCTTTTCCCCATTATAACTTTTTAATAACCTATATTTTTTTATGTTTATCCTTGCATTTTAGTTCAGTTTAACTTAACTTTAAAAATATGTTCTTCTACCACTTCAAAATTTTCAATATTTTACAATAATAACTTTACTTAACATGATCTTAGAAGTTAAAACTTTTTGACTACTTGACTTTGATATTTATTTTCACTATATTTATTTATATATGAATGCAGATTCTGGGTAAATATGGCAATTCGCCGCAATTAGTTCTGTGTAAATCAAATTGCGTAAGGATTAAGTGGATTTTACTCCTTTTACCCATTCCATTTAATTTCAGTTGTATTGGCACTTTTCAATGGCTTATTGAAGTAGAGCCTTTGCAACTGTGAGTTTAAAAACCAACTTCAAGGCGCATTTATGCATAGTTTATCTAGTAAATTAATATGGGTAAACTGTATTTTGTACAATGAATGAAAAATTGTTGCGTCTAAAGAAAAAACTATTACACGAATTTTGCTGACAAAAAACACAGTAGGAACATTTCGTGGGAGGATAATAGACCCGCTTAAACCAGTGTGTGGGAACCTACCTGAAAATCAGGTAAACAATGTAGATTTACACGACCACATAGCAATGCCGCATGATTGTCGAAAATTGACAAACTTTCGGATGGCTTTAAAAAATGCATTGAAACTCGACGAGGGCCCCTAACATACATGCGTAAGAGCAACAAGGAGGAAAGTTATGGTAAATACGTGATCCTTATGTTCAGGTGTTTTACGACTTAGGATTAAAATCGTAGGGTCTCGAGTTAATAAAGGTTAAAGAATATTGAGCTGTAAGTTAGGTCTACCTTAGGAAGTTGTAGCGAGTGGGCAATGCGGTGCGCTCGACGCCGACTAGTCTAGCGGAATTGAAAAATGCCTAGGAGGTTTTCTAGGAATTTCGATTTGAAACGTTGGGTTTACGATGTACTTGCAACTTTTAAGCATGTTTTACGGCCTACCTGAGTAGGCATTTACGGCCACTAATGAAAATATGAACTCATATTTCGTTAAAAATATTACTTTCGAATTGTAAAACTTTTTCAAATTGATGTAAGACATACTGTGACACTTTGTGAATGCATTTGTGTTTCCAGAATAATTAAGGTCAGGAATTTTCTCCATAGTTCAGTTGTGAAAAGTTTAAATTTTCAACCGGGCGTCAACGTATTTGCTTATTATATCGATCGCTTAGGTTTGAGAGTTGGTAGCGCAATGTATAACTACAAACAGTATGATTTACGGAATTATTTATTAAAGCTTATATTCTACTTTCTATAAATAGATTTTTGAAACTTGAAATCTTTGACCTTGGGCTCTTTTGGCCGTAACTTCAAATTATCTATATTGAATGATATCGAAAAATGTTAAATACTAGATTTTGTATCAATGATCTATGAATGAGATAACTGAAATCAGAGTATTTCTTACTAATTAACTATGCGGAGGAGAAATCAATGTGCATTGTATTTCAAAGATATCATGTAGTGGTATTAACAGCAACTATTTTAATTTTTTTTATTTCAATTTATATTTTCATTATGACGACTAAATTAGAATATCACTACAGACTAAGCTTTCAGAAATAGAAGATGGTTTATAAAACAAAATGTTTATTAATTTTGTATGTTGTTTAGTACTGTACCGCAACAATGTATTATTGTATTTATTACATTATTTTTACTTATGTGAACTCATTTAATAAATACCTTTCGGCTATAGATTCCCAAAAGCGTTTTAGTTTTGTCTAAATCCTGAGAAATATTTCGCAATATTTGGATTTTCTCCACTCTGTTTTACTTTGTACTTGCTCCAGTATTGTGCTGTTGTTTATCCTGCAAAAGAGTTTGATCTCTAGAAATAGTATTGCAGCCCCCTTTTAGGAAGATTGTAAGTTATTTCATTTCCTGCATGTCCCGCAACCCACAGAGGGGTGATTAATCTGACTCTTTCGCTTACAATTAGTTATTTTAATTTACCTGGACACTCCTTAATCATCTTAGAACTACCTAAACACGTTTTGAAAGAATCTTCACTCTCCTGGGGCTGTAGGTACCACAGATGGTAAAAGTCGATCTCGCAAGCTACTTATCTCAAAATGAAAACTACATATTTTACAATTTTCCTACTTTTGTTAAATTATATCAGTGTGATTAGTAGCTTATACCTTCGTTCTTATTCTGAGTTATGAAAGATGTTCGTTAAACTTTCTAGAGAGTTTATCTATGAGATAACATCTTGCTTTTCTGTAGCATTTTATAGATCGAAATAAATGCATGAAACTAATAGCTAATTCTACAATACACAAAATTATTAAAACTATTATAATATTATTACAAATATATGTAAAACGAACTTAAAAAATGAAATAATGTTATAATTCGTAAGTTCTAAATTTGTATTCCCAACTGATAAATCTGACAACAGAGATATCAGGACAAAAAAGACAAAAGCATGACGTCTTAAAACGGTAATGGAAATTGTACTAAGCATCAAATATCGCATAGTTACGGTTCCGATTGTTCTCGTTAATATACGAGGGCTGTCTGAAAAGTTTTCGGCGTGGCACACGGATGACGTTAAAAATTGTGAAACCAGATTTATTGAAAAGTGATTTGCTCTACATAAACCCATATATAAAACTTTATTTGGATCTGTCAATTCATTCGAGTAGTAAGCTGTTCAATATTGCCATGTCACTGGTTATTTTAGTGGAAGAAATTGAACGTAGAGCAGGAATTAGATTGTTTTTTTTTTGTATGATTTAAGACCAACATAAATTGATTCGAAATTGTTAATGGTATGTGAGAATAATAGCCCATATTTTCCATTGCGAAATGTTTGCACGGGTTGCTCTTTCTAAATCTACAAGAAGGTCGTCCAAAAATATTACACCAGAAACCCTTCAAGTTCATGATACGATGTTAGGTGATCAACAAGTCAAAATGTGTACAATAGTTGCATCTAGTTAGCATTCTAAAAGAACGAATTGGAAATATTTTGCATGAAGAATTACGTATGAAAAGGCTAAGTGCAAGATAGTGCTACTTTTACTAGATGATTGTAAGTCCATCCAACTTGAAGAGGGGTAAAATAAGAAAGTTAACTGCGGCCACTATGCCCAGCCAGAGACGGTCGTTCGGATCAAGGAAACAGAGAATGTCACTCATGGCAAGTGTTGGCAAAGTGATTGGAGAGCGCCACCACTACAATGCTTACCTTATTTGGCTTCCTTAGCCAAGTCCGTCCAGTTTGAGTGAGGCAGAAGACTAATACCCTCCGCCATTACCGCACTATCTTCCTTTCCTTATTCCTTTTCTGGGTGTACAAGTCTACTTATAATAATAAGCTTTTAGTCTCATTACTGGAAGAGCAGTAAAATAAATAAATTTTATTTATAAAATGTGGCACAAGTCAAAACAAAATACGTATTATTACAAAGGCGAAAAGAAACGAGGTATACTTAATTAATAAAAAAATGTATTAAATATATTACACACATGTACTCATGTACTCAGTGACCGAATAATAAGCTTTATCTGCAAGGAATGCTTTTAGCTTAAACTTAAATATGCGAGTGTTACATATCTGGTTTATATCTCTTGGCAAGTGATTATAGAATACAATTCATACATGGGATCGGATTTATAAGGTGTTAATCTATATTTGGGAATTAGTAAATCAATATTGTATCTGGTTCCATAATCGTGGTAACCTTTATGCGATATAAATATATGTAGGTGCTCTCTAACATAAATGATACATTTGAAAATATAAATTGATGTAAGTAATTTCCATTGCTTAAAAGCAATTCTACATGACTCTAGGAAATGCAAACCAAACATATTACGCAGCGCTCTTTTCTGTATTAGAAATATTCTCTGTGCTGTTGTAGCACTACTCCAACAAATTATACCGTATGTAGTTTTCGGCAGAAATTGAACAAAATAGAATGTTAAGCATGTTAAATAACTTAGCTTTTTTAGTGCATAACAATAACCCGCAATGTTGTTGACTAAATAGTCTACGTGAGTTTGCCAACATAATGTATCATCTAATATTAAACCCAGTAGTTTAGCAGCGGTCTATTGTTAAGCTGATTTACCGTTTAGCTTAACTAAAATACTCTCATTCACATGAGTTTGTACCACTGACGGTGCAACACCCATAATCCGTGTTTTCATTTTGTTAATTGCAAGGTCATTGCTATGGAGCCATTTACATAAAAGATCTAGTTGACTACTACAGTGTATGCTCAAATCGGCTGTAGTTTCTTTACTTCTATACTATGATGAATAGAAGTGGAGCTAAAATAGATCCTTGTGGAACACCTGCATCAGCAATAATTGAATCTGATACAATTTGGTCCATGCATACCTGTTACAGTCGATTACATATGTAGAACATTAACCATCTTCTGCAATTTCCATCTTTGCCTCAATTGTAGTAAAGCCAATCCTGTCGAAAACTTTAGATAGGTCAATTAAAGATGCTAGTACAACATTACCCTATCTACTTCACTGTACACTTTATGTAGAAATTATATTAGTGCTGCTGTTGTGGAAAAAACCAGATCTAAATCCATGCTGTTGGGAAGTAATTAAGCGCTATTTATTCAGGAACGAAATAACACGTTTGGATATAACTTTTTTAAATATTTTAGAAATCGCTGATTGCAAAGTAATTGGCCTGTAATTCGTGATATCTGTAATCTATCTCCTCTTTTGTAAACCGGTACGATTTTATTTACTTTTAAACACGTTGGAAGCACACCGACTATAAACCGTTCATTAATAATGTGGCATAAAGCCCTTGTAATAAAGCAAACCCCATATTGAATAGTTCAGTTTCAGTAGCCATTGAAATAAAATATTCATTAAAAGTATTACCAATTACAACAATTATTATTACGGGCTATCATATTTAATGACGCCATTAGCCGTAATTCTGTCAGGATAAACAAATGTAGGTTTGGACGATACGTTTTTGCTTATAATATTCCACATAGCTCTAGTGTTGTTTTGAGTATTTCTAATTTGTCTAATATTTTCTAATTTCTTAGATATGACATCTGTGTAGATGGTTTTATAACGTTTGTAATATTTCAAAGGTATTTTACCAGCTCGGAGTAGTTTATGAAAGTTTTCAAAGTTTATGGTGACTTTTTAATTCCTGGGGTTAACCAATTCTTATTTAGGTTATCTGTTACTTTGATTTTAGTAATCCCTTTTTCTCCTCAAAAGGTATGGGTATTCGGGGATGTTACTGACGATTGGGAAGGCCATCAGCTCTACGCTATTCACTTCTACACTTCCGTTTCGCATATTGTTTCCACCATTCTGTTCCAATCCTTTTTGCTTCCAGCTTTTATCTTCAGATTGTTCCAACTTTCATTTATTCGGTGACAGATTACGTAAGGACGGCTTCTGCGTCTTTTTCCTTCTATTTTGTAATTTGGGCTTTATTTGGTAATATCCGAGTTATCTTTTTTAAGTGTATATACTATTCATATCCATTTTCTGCAATTAATTGTCGCTTCTATGGGTTCTTCTTGGCTAATATTCCATTTCAGTTTTGGAGATGTTAGGCCAGCAGATTCTTATAATTCTTCTTAGGCATTTATTAATAAAAACTTATATTTTTTGCGCGCCTCCTTTGCTCAAAATCTATGATTCACATCCATACAACACACTTTTAAAGTTTGTGTTAAATAATCTAAGTTTAGTTCATGATGTTATGCTTTTGGATATCCAGTTTTCTCTTGTACGACAACTGAGCCTTGTTTGTTCTGGTTTATATATCTTTGCGACTGTTTCCTCTATCTTCTCCTAGATTTTTTTACCGAGATATGTGAAATTGTTTACTCTTTCAATGTAGGTCTCATTTATTGTTATGTCGGTCTGGTTGCTGTTGTTAATAGTCATTATTTTTTATCGGCATTAATTATTAAACCGACTTCTTTGGACTTTTTTAACAGTGTGTTTATTTTTTTCTTGTATATGATTTGGCTTTTCCGTTATTAAATATATGTTATCCGCAAACTCAAGACCTTCTAGGTACCTTGTAAATCTCCCAGTCAGTTCATTTTGGTTTTCCATAGCGTTTTTCATTACCTAGTTAATTGCTGTTAGGAAAAGAAGGGGAGACAGCACACCCGTGCCGAACTCCACATTTGATATTAATTTTCTCTTAACTCGAGGAGTACTTGTCAAAAAATACTTCACAGGTGCTTTGAAAAGCCCTTTAAATAGGAAATATGGAATTACATATAGGGTGTTTCATTTAAAAAATTAAAGGTTTTTCGACAAATTTGCCTGAGGCGATTGAAATGAAAGAATCTGTATATTTTACCAGTTAAATTTAATATCTTATAAGTCAAAAGATAAGATACCATATAAACTAACGATAAAATCGCTTACATTCGTTTAGGTAGAAATGTAACAGGAATCTTAAACTTTTCTTTAATCTCACAAGACAATTACCTGATAGTGTAATATAAATAATGACCTAATCCAAATACTATAGAGCACTACAGATATGGATACGGAAGGAAAAAATACTAAGGAAAATTGCTGTACGGAGAAGTTAGGTACCCTTTTGAGAATAATCAGAAAGAGTAGCTTTTTATCCCGAGCTTTTCGATTTTCAGAACAAAAACAATCTTCCGGTAAGCAAAACACGTTAGCCTTGATGACTGAATTCTCGTACATCCACATATCTATGTCGTATCTATACCAAGGCATGTGAAGTTTTAGTCAGTATACATACATAGGTACTACGTCGCGTATGTCACGTACATTGCACAATACCAATACTTTTTTCCGCTCATTGTCCTTATATATTTAGGGTGTAAAGGGAGCACACACCTGGGCACACAGCTGCAAGGATGCTGTGATTAGGTAAACTGGCCCTTAACGTACCAGTACACAGAGGCAGGGTCACACAAATCACGTGAGAAGTACGTTTTTTTTTTCAGGATCGCTTTTTACCGAACTCGACGTAACATCTAGGAACGAGATAGCGCTCCGTGTATGACGCATATTCCTGTTGCTTGCTCGTGTCACGGCATTAACGATTTACAAATGTGAAACTCAACAGTTGTTAAACCAAAAGCTTGCCAGCGGAAAATAAATCACTTTATTTAAAGCGTTGTGAATCCATTAGCATTTTTCTCGTTAATTAATTAAATATGCGGTTGCATGCGTGGAGTTTTTCTTTTTTTGTTTTCATTTGGTTGCAATTTTCACATCGTCTGCGCGGATTTTGCCGTACCATTTTCCTGAACATATGTATGCATACAGTAGGTATTCGGTCGAAACTGTAACACCAACTGGCTGAACAATGCCTGAAATCGTTTACAAACTTGCCGTGCTTGGTCGTAGAGAAATTAAGTGGGTGTAATAATTTTTACGTAGTCACAAAGTTGTCTAAGTGTGTTTAACGGAGAATTTGTTTGGGTGTTTACGTTAACACATACATAAGAATTATGTTATTCGTGTCAATCATGTGGCAAAATCCTTGGCAATGCATAAACCGTTATGTACTAAGCTTGAAGGATTCGTTACAATGTGCAATTTGTGTATGAAACTACTATTTTCATTCACAAGATATTTAGAAAAAGAATAACTTTGAATGTACTGCTCCTATTCAATGACAAAGCAGTGACTGTGTGTTACAATAATAGACATTCGCATCACACAAAAACAATTAATTAATCCAGAAAAATTGTTTGGAAAATAGGTAGAATTTGAATGAGTTATATCGACATGCACCTAAGAAGGTGCAATACGTCATAAAACTATTTGTGGTGCACAGAAATTTCATATTTTGCGAGAACATTATGAGTATCTCTTTACTGTTCCTTAAGTATATTGAATTTTTTTTACCTTACTGTCATAAGGACTTTTCTATTTCGTTTTACTCTTTTTCAAAAGTATCATGAGTCTAGGGTTGGCCCTGTAAACCTACCGCCCGCTGCTACATATTTAAGTACAGGATAGCTATAGACTTGTGCACAGTCAAGCACCGATAAGTACATTATACGATGCTGATTATCAACAATTAATATATGTATAAACTTAAGAAGACACCGATTATGGGGATATGAAGTGGTTTCATGTTTTGAAAAGATAGTCCAGATAGAAAGTAGATAGAAAGTATCAGCACAGTATATAACCAGTAAGGATGAGCTCGCAAAGTCCTTTGTTCTTTTGTGGTACGTTTTCAATGACCTTCAAGCCTAGCTGCCATCTTATAAAGCTGTTGCCGGGAATTTTCAAACGTGTAAAGTAATTTATATTTTAAAGGAAGTAGGAAAATAGATTAGAGAAATCCACAAATTTATGCGTGTTTTATTCTGATTTTATTGCAATTATTTTTAAACAACTTACGGTAATAAAAAACACGAAACTAGTAAAATAATGTTTGAATAAGTGATACATATATTTTCAAGTGTTTTTTTTTGCAATAATTAGGTTCACATGCTTTCCTTTTCGTGAAACTAAATCTTTATATCTTTTATAGTATAAACTATTTTTTCAGGAATAAATATGTTGTGGTCCTTTTTCAAATAAATTAATAAAAATCGGTGGAAGGGTTTTATTGTAGACTTTCAAATATCTGTCACGAAACACACCAACTTATAGTTAGGGTTCAAAAATTAAAACTACGTCGTTGTGTGTAATACAAAGACTGTTTATTTTTATTCGACTGATTCATTTCTAACATCCAACCCTGCAGTGGTTTGTCAACAATGATGTCCGGGGATGCACAAGTGGATAGAGTTTTAGACGTAGACCAAATAATATCGAATTGTCTATAAAGTGAATAAATGTGAAATGTGAGTATTAAAATTTATACTAGTATAATGCAGTTCAGACCAAAATCACATTATTTTAAGAAGTGAACATAAAATAAAACGTTAGTTACTGTGATGAATACCGATACAGTTTAAAACGAGTATCTAACAAATAAATTGATTTAATGTGATCTAGGAAACTTTGCACAACGACAATAGTTCTTTTTATCCATCTACTTTCTTAATTTTTGTCTTTGTGTATAATAGATTCATTCGAAGATCCTGCGAATGGCAGTGAATGGCACAATAGCGTGATGTTCATTGGCGTCTTCTTTCACGGTTATTTCACTTAAACCTAGCAATATAATATGAGAGGAAGCTATGTTGTAGATCAAATTACTTCGTATAACTTCGTAACTACCTTCGTAACATAGTATTTTCCACACGATATTATACGACAAACTTAGACCATGTCATTGCCTCCTCAATGAGTCATGCGCCGGCCGCCGCTCAACAAAGTAGGTAAATATGACTACTAAGTTTACCTGTTACACAATGCAGCTTATCAAGGTTCATTAATTGTTTTTTAAAACTGCAGAGGTAATTTAAAACTAATAAAATACGTAAAATAAATAAATAAAACAAGTAAATCATGTAAATTAAACGGATGAGTAAACTAATTTATATAGGTGCGAATGTAAACAATAACAAACTGCCATATTGGGAGGCTGTTGTTTGAAGTGAAGTTAGGCTTAGAAATTCAGATCCCGATGACTCATTCATTGTCCTTGCTGTTTATACTGTGGTATCAGGTTATAATACCAGATATGAGAAGGTCTGGGAGAGATAAGAAGACCATAAGAGCGGACTTGAACTGGTATACCAACGGCTCTAAAACTGATACTGAAATGCAACCGATTTTCCGTGAACTTCTACAGGAATACGGCGGTATTTCAGGCTGAGGTGGCTGAATTCCCACTGTGTTAGGTGTCAAAGGAGTAGAAAGGTGAACCAAGTCAGCTAAAAACATCGCTATTTTCTCTGGCAGCCAGGCCACACCTAAAGACTTCAGCTCTCCAAATGTTAGCTCTAAGATGATGTGAGACTGCGTAAGTGCCTTAAAGAAGTGGGCACGTAAATACTATACTGGGTGAGTTTTTATCTTGAGACAACGGAATATCTTTAAAACACCGCATCAAATCAAAAAAAGATCTTAATAAGATTTGTTATAATGTAGGGGACTCACTGAATGGTGTCGAACTCGATCCCCCACCTCACCCCCCAGAGTGGGAGGGGGTTAATTTTGAAGTTTTAAGTGGGAACCCCCATTTTGTAGATGGATGGATGATGTGCAGATTCGGATTCTACGCTATCAAGATTGTAGTTTTTGTTTGAAACTTTTTTTCGATTCGTAACAGATTGCGCTGTAATCGCAAAAAACATGATTGCAAACGTCTAGAAAAAATACACAAAAAAGAGAAGCAAGCAAACCTGATTTTGTGTTTTTTTTATTATAACATAAACATTGCCAAAATGGAATTTACGGATACTCTGTCAACGCAGCGACCATTAACAGGATTATCTCTCATCATAGTCGAAGACACCTAGTTTGAAAATTAAATCGTTGAGGACTTTGGCTCAAGTGGCGAAGCTTCAATAGTATACTCGTATATGACAACTTATAACAAAATTGAGGGAAATATTATTAGCAATGGACGAATAAAGGTGAAATATGACTTTACTCCACACAGATTCTCTAATTAATTAAATATTACAACCGGTTTCGGTCTTAGAAACACATTTTCAGAGCATAAACTTAAGCACTTGAATGGTCAAAAGCTGATTTAAGTTGATTGTTTTAATTGGAATTCCTGAAGAGTTAATCTCCTTTTATGCTTTATGACTTTGTGTTATTTATTAGTAACCTGTGTTTTATTTTATTTTTTGATTTTACCTTCTGATTATTCTTAAGTGCTTAATATTCTGCCCTAAAGATAACCCCTAGAGAGCAAAACCGGTCGCAATATTTAATTAATTGAAGAATTTGTAAGGAATAAGAGCTTTTTATTTTACCCTTCTTTGTCTATTGCTATCTACTCACATAGAGTCACAATTGATTATATAACGTTATTAGCAAATGAAAATCGCATGAAAAATACAGGAGTCTAAAGTATAATTACGGTAGTACTTAAAATCTGGATAATGATTGAATTCTGGATTACAAAATATATTTATAGGAAGGTAATTAACTAACATATTTAAATAAAATTCACTCGATTTTGGCTGGTTCAAAATGTTCATGTTTGTTTGCATATCCTATTTTCCCTTATATCATTTGTAATTTGAATTTATAATTATTATTTAACAAAAGTAACGCAGCATTAGATTTCACTTATTCTGCAGTTGTTGGGATGGATTATTAACGTGTTTGCCCCAGCAACGTTATTTTCAAGGCAACTATGTAAAAAAAGACAGACTAAATGAATAAAAGAATTAATTTAACTGTACCCTTTTTTTCCTTAGGATAACAACATTCTAAGCACAATCTTAACTTATTTTAACTTAACATTGCACTTTTCAATTTCTAGTTGCATTTACTATTTATTATACTACATTGACAATTAATAGTGTCCAGTAATATTTTTTAAATTATTTACCTACAGTGTAAATATTTTACTTTGGTAAATATAGGTACATAGCATGCAAATACAGTAATTCGATGTACAAACTCATTTGTATGTTGCTTTTATGGTCATCTATTATAGATTATCTCTTAATTGTTTTGCGTTACGCTTTAATGGAAACATAAAAAGTTAGGAACTTAATTAGTAAATCGATAAGAGTAGATGTCTGTTAAAAAAATTATGTTTCGTGCGTCTAGTATTTACAGAGGGGCATTAGTAACGTTGCGTGTTTCAGGTGATAAGCGATGATTGCATCGACAGGAGCTTTTACTGTTTGGTGTCAGTTATCTAATCACGCGGAAACTTTAAACATGTACTCCAAAATATACGTATTTATGTATATTTCTAATACTTAGTTTGGGTCCTAGTAATAATAAATTTATACATATTCGGTAGCTATGGTTCTAGTTTCCTGCTCACTGAGAGAAACATTTTATTTGTTATTAATAAATGTGCATTAATCCAAGCAAATTATATTTTAAATTGTTTGAAAATTATTTGAATCAAAACGGCCGTGCAGTAAGTATATTTCCTACTTATGGAAGAATACAACTTTAACTTGAAAACAATCGATATTGGTCGCAAAGCAAGTTTCTTTGTTGGAACAGTAAAGAATACTTAGCTGAATAACTCTGCGATTAATACTCAAATTGATTTACTGAAACAAGAGCATTTGAAATTAACAAACGATACTCTTAGTTCGATAAATTATTTCCCTGCTTGACCGAAACAGCTTATTTCATTCAGTATATATAAGTCTAGCTGTTATTAATGGTTCCGCCCTCATCGATTTTCCCAAATTTTTGAAGCAGGTGTTGAATTAAATCAAATTTGGGGTCATTTTAACAATTATTCTCGAAAGACATTGCACACCAATTATCCTTGCATTAGATTGATTGGTAGGCGTGTGGCCGTTCTGCTGATAGCAGTTCCTATAACTACTTTGTTGCATATACCCTGCATATCTGCCGCTTGGTACTTCTTGGAATCTGAGATGCCCCATTCTTGCCTCGCCCCCTTGATCATCAAATGAAGAGGAGGGAAGTCTAGAAGATATTTCATTGCTGTTGTAGGGGTAGTCCTTATTGCTCCTATTATTCCTAAATACGCAAGCCTTTGCATCTTGCTAAGTTCAGTTATAGCAGTTTGTTGTTGCATCTTTGTCCACCTTACCGGAGACGCATAAGTGATCATGAGTGTGACCACGGTGATGTCTGTCCAGTAGGTACATCATTTCAGGTGTTAATCCTCATGTTTTCCATGAGCTCTTCTAGTGAACATCAGTACTGTTTTCGCCCTGGAGTTAATCCTCTGAAGCTGTCGATTCCAAGCAAGCCTGACACGGAGGCATTTCACTCCTCTGACAGCTTTATTTATCTCTTTACTTCGGAGATTTAAGGGTGCAAGATCATCTAAGTTCCTCTTTCTCGTGATTGGTATTAACTAGCATTCGTGTTATTACATGGAATTATTATTATTATTCATCTTTTGAATGAATTTGTTATACACTATCGTTTTCTACGTGAAAACGACTTCTTTTTTATTTTTAGTATTTAAAAACTCCGTCCCTCATTATTAGCTTTTTTGCGAAGATTGGTTACGCCATCTTTGAAAACATGTAATCTGCTGCAAATTATGTTAAGAAAAGTTCTTTAACATCTATTATAATTGTGAAGATATTCCAAAAAAAATGGAAAATAGCGCAAATTTAGAGGGGGCTGTACCCCTAAGTCGGATTTCTTTAAGTTATATTTGATATCATATGTCCAAACAAATATTTCTTGTGCCACTGTTGTGACAATATTCTCGTTTAAATTTCCCGCCATCGGTCCTGCGCCTCTTCAGACGAACCTAGACATGATATGAAAGAAAAATGGCGAACAGATGCCACTTGTAGTAAGACGTGTACAGTTAAAATAAAATTTATTAGTAACAAATACAAATTCGTTATTCTCCATTCTTCACAAAACTACCCGAACGATACAGTCCACAAACAGAAGAAACATTTGGTCCATCGAACCGCATGAGAAGAGAGTTTTGTGAAAAATTGGAAAAGAAGCTTCCCGCCATTGACGTTAGCAACGTGAAACGTGAGTTTTCCTTTCTTTATTTCCATATTTGCGGTCTATTTGCTAGTAGTAGGTCATTTATTCAAGACAGAATTTGCATATTCAGTTAGATTTTACCTTTGCTAGCCCTTGATTACCGGAATGATGGATGTGCTGGACGAAAAAACGTTGTTAAGAAATCGCGGTAGCTTAAAAAGTAAGGTTACGAATTTCAGTAATTTCGCTAATAAATTCAAATCAAAAGATGCGTTAACCGAAAAAGATTTAACGGAATTAAGGGATCGGTTATCACAAATAGAATCAATTTATTCCAAGTATGACGAAATTCAAACGCAGTTAGAATCCATAGTAGAAAACGTGGATGCGCAGTATCAAGAACGAGAGGAATTCGAACAAAAGTATTATGGCGTTATTAGTGATGCAAAGTGTTTATTAAAGGAGCAATGTAACAATGAGAAAGTATCCGATGATGAGTCAAATCATTCCAACAGATCCGTCAATATGCAGTTATCAAAACCGGTAAAATTACCAGACATTAAATTACCGAGTTTCGCGGGTTCATACAATCACTGGTTAGAATATCGCGATACGTTTCAGTCCCTAATACACAATAATAACGACATTACACAGATTCAAAAATTTCACTACCTTCGCGCGTCGTTGGAGGGCGCCGCTGCCCAAGTTATTAAATCATTTGAATTTTCCGCCGACAATTACAACGCGGCTTGGGATCTTTTATGCAAACGCTTTAATAACAAACACGTTTTAATTCACAATCACTTAGATGCGCTATTCAACATAGAGAAAATTCATAAGGTTTCATCTAGTAAAATTCATAATTTAATTGACGATGTATGTAAACATTTACGTTCGTTAGAATGTCTCGGAGAAAAGGTTGAATTTTGGGACATGGTGATTATACATTTAATAACGAAAAAATTAGATGATGTTAGTCTCACAAAGTGGGAAGAATTTAAATCGCATAGACAAAACGTTACGTTAGAAAATATGTACGACTGTTTAAGAAATCGCGCGGAATTATTAGAAAGGTTAGAGGCAAATAAAACCGCGTCCGATAAAGTTAAAGAGCAACATAATACTAAATCAAAAAATTTCCTTGTTTCCAACCATACAGGTACAAAGAATAATACCGAGGTAAAATGTAAAATTTGTAATGATTTGCACCAGATTTTTAATTGCAAACAATTTAAAGAAATGGATGTAAAACATAGAACAGAAAAAGCAAAGGAATTAAAATTATGTCTCAATTGTCTAAGACCTGGTCATTTTGTAAAACATTGCTATATACGAGGTGGGTGTAAAAACTGCAACCGAAAACACAATACACTGCTGCATTCCGAAAAGTGTTGAAAACACTCAAGTTGCTGAAAATATAAACAATAGCATTGCATTGACTGCAGCACAAGGTACAGAGGTACAAAAATATATTGTATTGCCAACAGTTCTAGTAAACGTGTATGATGAAAACCAGGTAGCACATCCTGTGCGTGCTCTCTTGGATTCTGGGTCTCAGTCAAGTTTCATTACTGAATCATTATGTAAACGGATGAACTTGAAATTAGAAAACATCAATTTTTCAGTTTCTGGTTTAAACAATTCAATTTGTCACTTGAAATATAAAACTATGGTCGAGATTTGGGCAAGAAAGAACCAATTTAGTGTTAATTTATGTTGTTTGGTACTACCTAAAGTTACTGGTGTATTGCCAGCAGTCAAATTAGATTTTACCAGATCAGAGTTTCCTCGAAATATAGATTTAGCAGATCCAACGTTTGATAAACCCGGTCCTGTCGATATGTTGATAGGCTCAGACTTATTTTGGGACATCCTGAACGAAGGTCAAATTAATTTAGGAACAAACAAGCCTATTCTTCAAAACACTAAGTTTGGATGGGTTGTATCAGGTCAAGTGTTCAATGTAGGGCTAAATCAAACTGTTTGCAACTTCAGTCAAAATATAGTCGGAGATGTAGATCGTCAGCTAGAAGCATTTTTTCAACTAGAGGACGTTCCTTCAAAAAGACCATGGTCACCTGAGGAAATAAAATGTGAGGAACATTTTGTTAAAAATACAAAGCGCCTTAGTGATGGTCGATTTGAAGTATTGATACCATTGAAAGATTCGGAAGAAAATTTGGGCGACTCGTATGATCAAGCCAAAAAACGTTTTTCTATCACTTGAACGTAAATTTGAAACGAACATTGATGTAAAGATGCAATATTGCAAATTTCTCAAAGATTACCATAGTTTAGGCCATATGTCTTTAGTCACAATTGATTCCCCAGATATTAGTCAGACGTCATATTACTGTCCACATCATGGTACATTTCGCGATAGTAGCTTAACTACGAAGCTTCGTGTGGTATTCGATGCGAGCGCATGCACCACTTCAGGAAAATCATTTAATGATCTGCAAATGGTAGGGCCAACAATTAGGGATGATTTATTTTCAATCTTGCTAAGGTTCAGGCAACATTCTATAGTTTTTACCGCAGACATTGAAAAAATGTACCGACAAGTGTCCGTGGCTCCACAACAAAGAGATCTACAAAGAATTTTATGGCGCGAGAATACCCACGAAACGTTAAATACTTTTAGACTAAATACCGTCACATATGGAACCGCGGCAGCACCATTCCTAGCAATACGTTGTCTAAATCAGCTAGCTCAGGAATGTCGTGAAAAACTTCCTGATATCTCTAATATCATCTCCCATGATTTTTATGTAGACGACTTGTTAAGCGGTTGTTCAAATTTAGAAGAAGCAAAATACATCTGTGACAATATAACAAAGGTTTTACAGTTCGGTTGTTTCAATTTACGCAAATGGCGTTCAAACTGTCCAAAATTATTAGAGCATTTAAACACTGACTCCATCGTGGAAATGCATATATTAAATTCCGCGGAAAACGATTCCCCTAAAACATTAGGCTTAATGTGGTCTAGTTCAAATGATTCATTATTGTTCAACATGAATTATGACGTCAAATCAACAACGGTAACTAAACGCGTAATGTTATCTTGCATCGCGAAAGTATTTGATCCCTTGGGATTGCTGAGCCCATGCGTCATAATAGCAAAAACTATGCTACAACGATTGTGGTTAGAAAAATTGACTTGGGACGAACCTGTATCATTAACATTAAGTTCTCATTGGTTTAAGTTTGTACGACACCTACATGCTCTGAATGATCTCAGAATACAACGTCATGTTATCTGTCAAAATCCAGAAATTGTAGAATTACATTGTTTCTCAGACGCGTCGGAAACTGCATACGGTGGGTGCATTTATGTGCGATCTATCGATCCAAATGGGAAAATTCATTGCAATCTTTTATGTTCAAAATCAAAGGTAGCCCCAATAAAACCAACAACCATTCCGCGCTTGGAATTATGTGCAGCATATGTTACCGCAAAGTTGGCTGACAAAGTAACATCTTTCACTGCGATTGCGTATAGATCACAAATTCTTTTGGAGTGATTCAAAGGTTGTCATGGTTGGATAAACACTTCTGCGAATCTGCTTAAACCATTTGTACGAAATCGAGTAGTCGAAATTCAGGATTTAACAGGTCCCAAAAATTGGCGGTACGTTCCAACAAATGAAAACCCAGCTGATTTAGTTTCTAGGAGTCTATATCCGAACTTAATCCAAGAATCTCACATCTGGTGGCATGGACCCACATGGCTATCATTTAATAATGATAAATGGCCAGGAAGTGAAATAAAGCACAGTTCTGAAAATTTACCAGATTTAAAAATTGCAAATCAATTTACTCTCGCGTCTACAGTATTGATAAGTGAATTCCCTTTCGAAAGATTTTCAAATTTAAACCGATTAAAACGTAGTTGCGCTTACATATTTCGATTTAGAACAAATTGTATGACAAAACGCGAGTCTCGAATGACAGGACCATTAAGCGTAAAGGAAATTACTGATGCGTTCTTAACATTAATAAAAATTGCACAACAGACATCATTTAGCGAGGAATTTAAAAATTTAAGTCAAGGTAAACCGTTACCTAGAAAAAGTAAATTGTTAAACTTAAATCCATATGTAGATCAGAACGGCATAATAAGAGTTGGCGGTCGGTTAAGCAATTCGAATTTTGATTATGAAAAAAAGCATCCGATGTTGTTATCTACAAAACACCATTTAACAAAATTGATTTTTCAAGCTGAGCATGAGGCACTCTTTCATGCTGGTCCACAACATCTATTGTCAAGTATTAGAGAAAAGTTTTGGCCGATAGCGGTAAAAGTTTTGCAAAATTAATTGTGCACCAGTGTGTACGTTGCTTTAGGTACAAGGCTAAATGTGTGCAACCAGTAATGGGTAATTTACCAGAGACACGTTTTTGTAGTGGGTTTCCATTCCAAGTAACTGGCTTAGACTATGCTGGGCCTTTCTTAATAAAAGACAAAAAAGGTCGTGGTTGTAAATTAATAAAGGGATACATTTGTTTGTTTATTTGTTTCGCAACAAAGGCCATACACTTGGAATTAGTCACCGATTTATCAACGCATACTTTCTTGCTTGCATTCAAACGCTTTATCGCGAGGCGTGGTAAACCGGCACATCTGTATTCAGACAACGGAAAAACCTTTCTTGGAGCTAATCGTGAATTAAAGGAGTTGTCAAAATTTCTTGATGCTGAGCAATCCAATTTGATAGACGCATTCAATTCTCAAAACATTGTTTGGCATTTCATTCCAGCGTATGCACCATCATTTGGGGGTCTGTGGGAGGCCGGGGTCAAATCCACCAAATATCATTTAAAAAGAATTTTAGGGAACGCTCATTTAACTTTCGAGGAATTTAGCACACTTTTAACGCAAATAGAAGCAATCTTAAACTCAAGACCCATCACACCCTTGTCAACAAATCCTCTAGATCCTACTCCTTTAACGCCTGCTCACTTTTTAATCGGACGTCCCTTGACTGCGCCATGTGAGCAAGATGTTCAACTAACACCAGAGACAAGACTTTCACGCTACCAGAGACTGGAGCAACTAAGACAGCACTTTTGGAGAAGATGGCAAAAAGACTACGTTAGTGAATTACAACAACGATCGAAATGGAAATCATCATCCGGTTCCTTAAGAAAAGGAGCCCTGGTACTTATTAAAGACGATAATACCCCACCGATGCAGTGGAAGTTGGGCCGAATATAGTGGAACTTTTTCCTGGAAAGGACAACATGTCCAGGGTGGCGAGTATTAAGACTGCATCCGGGTTCACGAAGAGGGCATTCCCTAAGTTGTGCCCATTGCCGGAAACTAGTGAAAATGTGGTGTGAATTAAAAGACTTAAGTCTTTTAAGGCTGGGGGTATGTTGTGACAATATTCTCGTTTAAATTTCCCGCCATCGGTCCTGCGCCTCTTCAGACGAACCTAGACATGATATGAAAGAAAAATGGCGAACAGATGCCACTTGTAGTAAGACGTGTACAGTTTAAAATAAAATTTATTAGTAACAAATACAAATTCGTTATTCTCCATTCTTCACAAAACTACCCGAACGATACAGTCCACAAACAGAAGAAACAGCCACCAAGGGAAATTTTTTGGATAAAAAAAATTTCTAAAGAAATATTTTAATTGTTTCAAAGAAAGCAGTAAGATCAATTTTAAGCAGCGACAGTTCGTGACTTTTTTGTGCTAGGGCGGCTACGAAAACTAGGTAACCCGTCTCCGTCAATAAATTATATTTTTATAGCTATTATTGCAGCATTGTAAGTGTAGAAAGAAATTGCAAAAAAAGATCAAAGTAAAATATAATCTATTGTTTACCCAGCTAGCACCATGACGTCATTTTCACATCATATATTGAGAAATTATTATTAACTGATGTCTTATTGCCTGGATAGGAAAATCTGTGGGGTAAAAAGGTAAACCAAAAATAAACTCTTAATGAACCAAATAGTAAACCAAAAATAAACTGTAAAAATTATAACAAGCAAACCAATATTTTCCAAAAAGTAAAAAAAATAGTCTAATATTTTTTTGAAATGTGGAAAACTGTAAAAAAGCTAGATCTTGTGATGCTAAAAACAGTGCTACGTGCATTAATTTTCTTAAATTGTTGCGGTTTTCTCTAATTTGATTATTATATAATAAATAAGCAATAATTGTATTTTTGCGCGCGCTGCGTTGTCTAGGGCGGTAACAATATTTTGTTTTCCAAATAATTTAAATTTGCACAATGATAAAATATGTTCTTTAGACTTATACCGACCCCAGTACATTTTTTAAATTCGGTTGTACGGATTTTCACCAGTTTCGGTTTGGTTTCAAAAAATTAGACATGGCTAACGAAATAATCTTTCCTGTTTAATTAAACTCGTTAATCAATCACATTTAGCGTACCCTAATGAACTAAAACCACGATTTTATTGGTTACCGTCGTTAGCTACTACAAATAAATTGGGCCATGGTTTCCCAATTTTTTTTTCGATACGATGTGTAATTTTGTGTCTATGTTTAAACAACTAAAAGAATATCTTACCAGTCAGTCGATAATATCTTCGCAGCTTCTTGTTTCGTCCGTTTTATCCATTTTCTGTGTATAACCTAACAAAACTGCTTAAGTTATTATTACTGGGAGTCTCGTGGGCAGTTGCGTACCAACGTTTTACGACCGATAACGCACGATAACTGCCGATCTCATACGATCACACCTAGGAGGCAAGCTTCCGACCATACGTATTTACTGCATAAAGTACACATGCACTTATGAGGACGCATTAATTTTATTTGAGCCAAATTTGTGGCTAGCCTCCTCGCTTGGTATTATAGTGCGTACACTAAAATTTCGTGCATTATTGGATAGTTGTTTGCATTTTTAAATTAAGTAATGAATAAATATAGTATTTATTATTTTTTGCAAAATTGCTATATTTTTAGTATATTGCCAATGCTTAAATATTATTTTAATACATAATAAACGGTATTTATTTTATTAAAAATAATAGGTACGGCTTAGCCTCCGTAGCCTTCCCTGACGAGCCGCCACTGATTTTAAGTCACTATATTTAATTCAAATAAACTTTCTCCATGTAAAAAATACATATATTTTAAATATCTATTTCTTATAAAAAATGTGGGTGTATCAATGAAGATAATAAAATTATTTTCTCATGAAACAAATGAGAAAGTGTTGTGATTATAAAAGATTGTAATTTTTAATTTAACCGGAGTGTGGACTGGAAAAAAAACGAGATTTATTCATCGCTTCTTTTATAAAATCACTAAATACTTGATGAATTTATTTAAGACAATAATTAAAGTGATTTTTACTCTTTAATCGTTAGCAATTATAAATTAAGAACCTTGAAATTACAAGCCGTTTACAAATCTTTTTTTTTCTGCAAAACAGAGGAACCAATTACAGTACTATCATTCAACTTTTGCAACAAGAGCAAGGAGTATTTTACAAAACAAAGTATTACTATAGAATTCGAAGAAAAACGAGTGGAATTTCTGTGTTGATAGGATCTTCCCCCCGAGTTCGAACTTGTCGACGTCTGATATTCTCCTTTCTCTCTAATGTCACTGCCATGGACGTGTGAAAAGAGGACCGCAACACATGTTACAGGTGTAAATCATATTAAATTGACTTGATTTGAGAGACGATGCAGATGTGACAGGTTGGAAATTAAACTGAACACTCAGGTGGCGTTGATATCTTCGTATATATTATCGGCAAGTCATTATACTGGAATATCATCTTTCATTACATGCCTTGTTTAAAACAATACAGGTATAACGTTGGCTTTACTTCACAATCTAGGTATATGTAACTATGTGTGTACAGCATAGGACAGTATTTGCTGGTGATTTAAAAATTATACAGAATCTTGGAATCTGCTAATAACTGTCTTGTATTACAGAAAGATTTAGACATTGTTGATGATTGGTGCGCAGAAAACCACCTATTTTTAAATATAAAGAAATCTAAAATGGTGTTATACGTACGAAAAAGTAGGTATCATGTAATCCATTTTTACCTCTAAAAAGAGTATCACTTTACCTTACATGTACTTTGAACAACAAAGAACTTAATCATATATTTAGGTATTACCTTTGAGAACTTTGTCAATTGACTTTTATTTCTTACATCATATTTACAAAACTTTTATTTCTCACATCAACTTAAATGCAGAGACTGTCGAGATTTTAAAAATATTAAATGCGTAACCAAGATATATATTTACCTTCATAAGAAACTAAACTAAAATATACTTAACTTATTTATATATAATAAATGCTTATAGCTGACAAAAATATTTGTGATTTTATACTGGGTTCTTTGTTAGTACCTTAATATTTTTCTTCATTTTTCTTGGCTATGAACGATATACTTCATCGTAAACGATGTTGTTTTGTTATACCATTAATTTTGGGTTCTGTTCCAAAATTGGCACAAATACGTCTGTTAGAACTTGAGAGTCGGGTTCTTTTAGATGCACAATAGCAGGAAGGAATACGAGCACAGTGATTAGCTATCACAAAATCCAGAAAATTAATCAAATCAGCATCATTGGTAAATTAGAAGTTAATAAAAGTAGGTACAGGGAGTAAGAAAATTTAAAAATGTTACTTTCTTATTCTATTTGAGAAATTTTGGACTTCATTTTCTTACGCACTTCCTAAATAATTAACCTAGTCAGTAAAAATAGTTTACAACTTGTTGATCCTTAGAGATCAAAATCTGTTATTATCTTATATATAATTAAGCTATTAATAAAGTTAAATCCAGGAATGTTCACCTTATCCATCTCTATCATCTTGCTAAAGCTGTTATATAAAATTTTATGAGGCAAATTGCCTCCTCTGTTGCCTCTTCTGTTGCCCATTCTTAAGCGCAACATAAAATAGCGTTGTATGTTTAGAGTGGGCAACAACTGTTGAACATATCGAACTAAGCAAATTAACTTAAATGTTTTCTTTTTAATACGCTATGTAATTTGAAAGATTTCGTTGAACAAACTGCATATAATGAATTTTTCTTGATCACTTCACAAAACAATATTTAAAAAGAATCATTGCTCCTGTGAACTTTTTCTTCTTGATTTGGATGTGAGCAATGAATGATATGTCCTAGGGTTTGAAATTGTAATAACATAAGATATTATCAACTAAGCTGTTGCTGATCTTAAGAATACCCGCAAGTTGATGAACAGCAGCATTTTCGTCGGTTCAGCCTCTTTTCAAGAGTCAGGGAAGATTACTGAATAGCTGCATACTTAGTGGAACACGCGGTATAACAATAAATATCCTGTTGATAATACGCAGCATTGTAATGGTATTAAAGGCACATATAAAAAAAATAATTATTTTTACATTTGCACCTTCAGTAAAGTTATTTCTAATTGCATACAGAAGTTTTTTTTTTTTGCTTTAATATCTATATCAAAATAAAATTATTTCCATCATGAAGGACAACGATATATGTATAATATTCCAAACAGGAAAAAATAAAAATGGTCAAGTATATATAATAACTATAAATACCGACCTTGCCCTTCCTTAAACCGGTAATTACAGTTTGTAATCATCCCGGAACACGGATGTGACAATTTGTTGCGCTTCAGAGTAGCACTAAAACGTAAACCAACGTTTTTTTTTTAAATTAACCACCAGTTGCTTTTCATTAAGTGAATATTATACGCGGGCAACAACATAGGCAAACGAGAATATCAGAACATAAAAATAAGAGAAATATATTTAACACTTTCCTGTAAATACTGTGCCAGAGCAAAATTAAAAAGATTTAACAACTAACGTTAGACAACATAATTTTTTTTCTTGTGTTTGGTTTAGAATTACGATAACTTTAAATTATGTAGTTGAAGTTAGTCGAGGAAGTGGGTAAATATTACCTAAAATCATTGTCAACTTTTGTATAGAAAACCTAATATTTAAGACATAAAACAAATGGTTGGTGTGTGACCGTCTTTATAAAATCGATATCAGAAGGAATGTTCCCTAAAAATATGTTGAGACTGCACAATCATGTTGTTTTATCGCTATATTAACAGAATTTAGGGGTTGGTATGCGTTATACTGATTGTATAAAAGCTTGTCAGTTAACCGTCCCTTAGTTAATACTGTTTTCGTTTTAAATACAAGCAATGCGCTTTAAGCTCTAAATTAAACAGAATAAAGATGATTGTAAGTTCTAGATTAGAAGGTTAAAATGGAAAACTGTCCAAATTCCAATCCTTTACTTAAATATCTTTTCATAACGGGTTTCGCCGTATAAAGGTGTAAAGAGTGTCAATAGAATTACAATGCTAGGTCAAATATGTCGCACTTTAAGATTTTAATTTTGTTTTTCAAATTATCCATTTCTCAGTGTAACAGCATTTGAAAATTTAAATTTTAACTTTAAAAGAATCATTTAAATATGTGATATTTTGTTTTAACATTTGTGATGCTGCTTCCTCATGGTTGGTGGTTGGTATAACTATTAAAAAGTGTTAATTGAACGTGTTTAAATAGTACACTCAAAAAAGCAACTGTTGAATCAACCAGAAAATAGATAATCTTATTAAAAATAATGTCATCATTATCTTTGCAATTATACAGGATGACGTAGAAAAAACTGCAATACATAGCAACATGTGATAGAGGACCAAGTAATAACAAAAAAAGTTCCTACGCACTAATGTCCGATTGCTTTTTGCTTTCAAGTTACAAGCTGTTGAAGTTAAAAAGCTTTTATTGAACAAAACAACATTCAAAAATATAAGAAAAACATATTAGTTCTGCATGAGGTGTTCAAATTGGTGACCTTGTTCCTCAATACACATTCCCAATCTTCGTGTTAATGACTGACGGCATCTTTGAAATATGTTAGCATTATTACGAAATCTGTCAGCAGATTCCACAATTCTGTTCCATAATTGTTCTTCACTATTTAGTTCTGCGGCATACACTTCACTTTTCATAAATCCCCAAAATCGATGGGATTGAGATCGGCACTACGAGCTGGCCATGGTATAGGTGCCCCACGACCAATCCGCCTATTTCCAAATTTTCTTTGCAGAAATTCCCTTACTCTCCTAGAATAGTGAGCTGGCATTTTTCTTATAATATTCAATGGAACATCTTCTAATAAAGTATTCAGTTCATTTTCCAAAAAAGAATCGATAGAGTTCGCCTGTCAATCGTCAGGGCATTGGACCAATTAGATAATTGTCGATTATACCTGCCCACACATTAATGGAAAATCCATACTGGTGATTCCGTATTACGTTCTGATGAGAGTTTTCATCGCTCTAATAATGCATATTGTGAATATTCAAAATGCCATTGCGACTAAAACCTGCTTCATCGGTAAACAAAATTAATGAAAGTTTTGCTCTTTATTTTGCAACCACTCGCAATATTGTAAACGCAGTAGGAAATCCTATTCCAATAGGTGATGGATTTTTTGGAAATGAAATGGATGAAGAAGTTGTTTTGAGGACTTCCCTAACAGATTCACAATTGATGTTCGGTACAGCTGCACTTCTTCTTCTGGTGCTTATTCTAGGATTGTCTTCTACTATTTGCAAAATAGCTTCTTCATTTGCAACAGTACGACGAGTTTTGTTAATCCCATAATCAAATTTTAGTTTATTAAAGCAACCACCTTCTCCCAAAAGCCTATGTACGTCAATAAATGTCCTAATATTAGGAACTTGCCTCAGTGGGTATCTCTCTCGATAGATCCGTTGAGCTTCGAAGAATTTGAACGAGCTTCGCCGTAACACATAATCATGTCCCTGTATTCTACGAAAGTATAGCGCACCATTTTGAAATAAACCTTTCAAGACACTATGCTAGTATTGCTAAATTTTATACCAAATGTTTTGTTTCATGAAATCACAGCCTACCTTAAAATATTTTCTATTGCCTAGGTAATACTAAAATTACCTAGGTGCCTCTTTACCTTCTTGCCTCTTCAGTGCATAGTGCCCTTTAAGGGGACCTGCTACGGTGCGAAGATGATTTCTACTAAGGTGCATTGATAGTCACTTAATAAAGGTCTTTCCATGAACTTGCTTGGTTATTTCATTCCAGTGCTCTTTGTGTTTTCCTTATATCCAAGTTATTACCTGCCCTCGTGCTGTGTTTTTGGACACTCTTAGAACAGGTTCAGAACTCATATATCAAAACGATGATTTCTTCCTTGCTAATTCATGGACTTTTTCGTTTCCTTCGATATTTGACCATTTAATGATTATAATAATGCATAGAAGTAAATTTAAAACTGCAAAAAAATGGTTTAAACTACATTTTCATTTATCAGAATAAAAAGCTCCGTTTTATGCTAAATATTTTCTTTTACTGTATTCTATTCGGTTTTCTAAATTCATTAAAACATTAAATAACACTAGTTTGTGCCCATCTGGCAAGGTGGTTAAATAAAATAAACGAGTTAATTGGAAAACATTTTAACAAGCAGCGCGAGTCCCTCCTACATACATCAGAATTATTAAAATTACGGATGGATACTCATGCTTTTCCATTAATTCATTCACGACAGCGACAACTGTAATGAGCGAAACAGGAGAACCGTTCTCCATTCATCATCATCCGGCGTAAGCACACAGACAATGCGGAGATAACCGTCATTTAACATAAACGTATGTAATCAGTGGCCATTAGTATGACGTGCATGCGGACAAGCTGCATCAACCTCGTCTCGATTGTAAGCTTAAATGTACCTATATATGCGGCAAGATTCGTCGCAGCTTTAGGACAATTTAACGTAAACGTTAATCGAATAAGTGCGTAATTTAATAATGTTTATGCGCATGCAAGCGCAAACAGGGAGCTCGCGGCCAGCGTTCTGCGGGTCAGAGTGCATGCTAAGGGTAACATAAACAATGCTGGCTACCGTAAATTTTCGACAGCGGCGGTAGCCGGGGCAACAATTGCAATTTGGGTAGACAGAGAGAATGTAATAACATATTCACAAACTGCATATAATGAATTTTTCTTGATCACTTCACAAAACAATATTTAAAAAGAATCATTGCTCCTGTGAACTTTTTCTTCTTGATTTGGATGTGAGCAATGAATGATATGTCCTAGGGTTTGAAATTGTAATAACATAAGATATTATCAACTAAGCTGTTGCTGATCTTAAGAATACCCGCAAGTTGATGAACAGCAGCATTTTCGTCGGTTCAGCCTCTTTTCAAGAGTCAGGGAAGATTACTGAATAGCTGCATACTTAGTGGAACACGCGGTATAACAATAAATATCCTGTTGATAATACGCAGCATTGTAATGGTATTAAAGGCACATATAAAAAAAAATAATTATTTTTACATTTGCACCTTCAGTAAAGTTCCATGCAGGGGTTAGGTTAACTAGCGTTATCCTGATTTTGTCGTGGGAATAGTTCCATATGTAATCATACACCTGCAGTCTTTCAGCAGTGTAAAATATTCAGGATACGGTAATTTATCAAAATATATTATTTGCCCTAAATTTGATTTAATATGCTGATATAATTAGGGCACAGTTCCCACACTTCGTTATGGATACTTCAATCGGAAATTGAAGACAAGGATGTTTGTTTATCCGCGCAATTGATGGGGTTGCAAAGAAATACTGATAGGAAATGGAAACATTTGTAAAGATATACAAGTCTAGGCAATTGTTCCGAAACGACTGAATTGCACGCAAAAAAAAATCTATGATTGTTTTTATAGAATTGATGTACTTTTTTTTTCTTCCGCAGGTGACTGACGCCATCAGGGCGTTTACAGATTTTGCAGGCAATTCCAAGCTAAGTAAATTAGAATAACAACAAGTTCGTATTCCAATCTTGTTATATTTAAATTTTCATTCTGTTATATGTTTCGGTCTTAAAGCAAAAAACGTCAAAATTGTAAATATAAAAATGATTTGTTATATATACAATTTAGACGTTTTTTGCATGAGCAGAATGGAAATTTAAATTAAACCAAGATTGGAATACGAACTTGTTATTCTAATTTACTTAAACACCAATCTTTTTGTGACTTATTACTTATTACTTATTAATTCCAAGCTAGTTTAGATGTTATCTGATATAGGTAATTCCTTAGGGTGTTTTTGGGACCATTTAACTATCCGACAGGATCTTAATCGCTTCGCTATACAGGGCGAGCTTTTTATCTTGAGACAATGGAATATCTCTAAAACAGGTTCACAATCATGTTTTTTTTGCGATTACAGCGCAATCTGTTACGAATCGAAAAAAAAAGTTTCAAACAAAAACTACATACTTGATGGCGTAGAATCCGAATCTGCAATACAAAATGGGGGTTCCCATTTAAGATTTCAAAGTTGTAGTGTATCTTATTAAGATCTTTTTTTGATTTGATGCAGTGTTTTAGAGATATTCCGTTGTCTCAAGATAAAAAACTCACCCAGTATTTCCGTAATACCGCATATTCTTTCGATTAAGGGTTTCTCCGCATATACCAACTTCAGAACTTGTGAACAATTGTTTTGCGAGTTACCATCGGTATCTTTAATTATCATCTCTTTCAGATATTGATCTTAGATTAGATTTGAGTCAAGAACCATTCCTATAAGAATTTAAAATTTTAGCTAAATCGCATAGTTTGATTTCGCAGAGTTGGTGATTCTAAGCAATTAAGTTTCTTCTTTTTTTGGAAAAGAGGATTACTGTAGTTAATCTTAAAGAGCTTCGTTTTTTCCATTATGAGTATCATAATATCATCTGCATACCGCTGTGCACAGTAACTAGCATTATTTTGAGTCATAATCAGCTAGTCAAAGACAACATCTTCCATAAAATTAGAATAAATCCGGCGATAGAATAAGATTGAAGAACATAAGTGTTTCGACTGGACATCTTTAAAGCACCATACTTCGGTGACATTTGCTAGCCCGGCGTGAAATCATTTTAAACGCATTATAAGCAACGCACTTTTAAATTACGATTAGTTTGTACTCAGAGAGAGACTTAAACTTAAATTCCCCCCTTTAATGATATTCCCTTTTTATCAATGTTCACCACTTCTTATTTTTTAATCGGAGATTCTTTGAGTTCCAATCTGGAGCCAAATCTGCTAGAAATAAACGTTTATTGCGCTATCAACTATTAGGAGGCCTTAAACAACATTTATGGATAAAATGATCTCGTGAATATCTCCAACGGTTACAACAACGCAACAAATGGACCAGGATGGTGTTTCTCTACAAACAGGGCAACTTGTCGTCGTGTTGGAAGGTAACGTTCCACCAACATTATGTAGCGGTATATCCTGGAGCAGACGGTATCGTAGAGCAGTAACATTTAGGACTATGCGTGGTGAAATTCGAAGACCAACGAATAAAACTTCGCTGTTCCCAAATAATAATATTCCACAATCATTCGAGGTTCTAAAGCTATTGCTTTCAAGGAAGCGGCATGTTTGGATTTCGATTTATAGTTCTTCTAGTCCAATGGACTATGAAAAAGCATTATTATTTTTGTGACAACCAATTTTGACTTGAAAACAGAAAAATTATTCTTTTAGATGTATTTTAAAAGTTTTGAATATATAATCATTTTTCAAAGATGTTAATAATAATAATAGCGTTTATTCCCCAACAGAATAGAAATTTCAAGATAACAAAAATAAAATAACATTAGTGTGCAATAATACACATGAAAAAACATTACAAAGAGAAGAAAAAAAACAAAAGAGGCCAATAATTCAATACAAAATGCCAACTGATACTGCATAACAAGGAATTGTAATACAACGAAAACTGAAAGAAACAAAATTTGCAAATAGCGTATATGAAAAAAAAAAAAGTAGAGAAAGAAATTACTATACAGTTAAATACATGAATAGAAAAGGTCACTATGTAACAAGTTGGCGTTTCTATACATATGGCTTAGCGGTGTAAAGATATGTGCTGATGTGTTTCTATATCTAGAAAAAATAGAATAATAATAACTTAAAGATAAGAAAATTTTACAATCGACCATAAATTGGCGCAACTATAGGTATAACAGAAAAAATGAAGTAGAAGAGTGTGAAAAATATAAATGCCATGCTTTGGGAAACGAAGTAGAAGAAGGGGCTCGAAAATTGGGATAAACGATTTATTCGGATATTTTTTGACATAATTTAGTATGTTAAAGCACAGACGTCCAAATGGTTAGGACAATATTGAGATAAAGATTGATAAAAGGAGAAAAAGAAGAAGGTAGTCCAAACAAGAAATGGAAGTATGGTATGAGGACATTGGGTGTAACGGATTAGAAAAAAGCAATACAGAATATATCTCCATGAAGGAAAATTGTGAAAAACTGTGGAGGGCTGTGGAAGGTTATCTGGCAAAGGTAGAATTTATTATGTTGTAAACCCTAAGGATCCCAAACTAATATATACATCAAAATTCAATTGTTTTGGAGATACTCACAAACAGGAGATGTTGATGCAGAACACTTGATAAGCAAACAATTGCCTGCGTCGGCACGGTTTGGTTTTAAAACAGCAAAATAAGTGACTGCCTAATACAAAGAATTGTTTTTCACCGAAAAATCACGTTTATTTCACTGAAAAATGTTGCAAATAAATATTATTTAGAAACAACAAAGTATACATCAACGTAGACTATTTGTATACTTGTAGTAGTCTACAATGAGAAGATCTCAAGTTCTTTCAACAGGAACCTTTTTCTAAAGAACACATGAAGAACACATTATTTTTATGTTGGTCAAATGAGTCTCTATGGACATATCGATATGATGCCATATTTCTCTACGCTGAACGGAATTATTTAAACATCTATCTATGTGGTTAAATAGCTCAGTGCGTTCTTATCTCTCTTGTTTATGCTTTCAATATTTTGTTTTGAAATTAGCTAAATAATAATAATAAATCTTTATTCAAATAAGTACCATAATATGTATTCAAACCCTAGTATTTCAAAGTTTTACAGTGTTCGGCAATCTTTCAATGATTGCATTGGTGAAAATAAATAACAACCTTATTTTCTGCGTTTCAACGTTTGTCGATGCCTTTATATTTCAATCTTCTTTGAAACATGTTTCTGCGTGGAAATTGACCGGCCACATTCAAACTGTACTGATTTTTTACCCGTGGGAAAACTTAAACCGCTGCAATCATACACCTGTTTTTTCTTTTCGGTATCACTGCAGGAAATATGTATTTCATGTTATATTATACATAACACACGTGTATATGCGTACGCGTCTGCTCCTAATTCTCGTGTTTGCTACGTAGAAATTACGGAATTGTTTTACATGGAATCCAAACCGAACCACTAGACCCCTTTCCGCTTAATAATTGTGCGCTAACTGTAGGGGAACCGATGTATAATTATATTACGCTGTGTGTGAGTGCCGCTATTTTGCTGTGATCTTGGACGCTTCGCCTCCAAAAAAACTCCGTGGGGATCGTTTGACATGAAAGCTATTTTTGTGGTGATATATAATTTTCTCAAAAACATACGGGATCTTGCCACTTTGCTCTGAGTGACGGAGAACTTTTCGTTGGCATGGCAATTTTTCATGCGTGTTTGATGAGAAGATAACGCGATTGTAAGTAATAGCAAAAATTAACCGGTATACTCAAAAGGTAATTTCTCTTATTGAATTACAAAATATGTAAAATAAATAATTTATAATTTCACATGAAATCCTTTAGTGTATTTAATTCAAAATACGTTAAATAATATTGTGTAAAAGCTGATTAAGCATAGAGACACGTACTAAAAAAATGAGAAAATCCTATTCATCGTAGGGTGAGCTCAAGATAGATGCACCAGTTTTGTTATTAATATTTATTATGTATTCCAGGAGCTTTTAAATATATGATGGTTTATTAGCTTTATTGAGGAACAACGGAATATTGGTCTTTCCGATATCAGGGTACTATAAAGCCCGTGCGTCTAGTAGTAACCAACATTTAAGGAAAAAGCTGGTACACCCTTTGTTTACAGAAGATAAAAAGAATGGAATTTCAGATGCCTTGCGCACCTGCCTATCTGCAACATTGGAAGTGACATCATTCATATGAAAAGAAAAGAAAAAGAAATGCCAACGGGGGTAACCACAGTGAACTTAACCTCAGACATTCATTAATGGTGCTGATTCTAAGTAAAGAGGATCTCTGTCAAGGCGTGCAGTAGGATGTGGGAGCCAGAGGTATAAGTTCGAGTTGTCGACTTTTAATAGTTAAAGCGTAAATCCCGACCATCTTCCAGGCAGAAATATTTGCCACGACTGTTTTGCGTGTAGGAAAATTTCACGAAAGAGCTAAGGAGTGCTGTATTGAATGCTGTAAAAGCAAATAGCCTTAAGTCAAACTTGGTACAGGAGTACCGGACCAATGAAGTAGGCCTGGTTATGACAAAAAAATAACTGTGTTTGAATAATAAGGTATTTTTACGTCAAGAAGATAAGATTGCTAATCTATCGACCTCATAAACGTCCAGCAGGTAGCTTTATCAAGATCAAGCGAGATCTTTAACAATGGGATGTAGACAATCGCTATATCATTAGAGAAAATTTTTCGTAGCTAAAAGACAAGTTAGCGCTTTGCTTCATATATAATTCCTATTTTAATATGAAAATATTAACAGATGAATAATATTTGTTAAATTGACATGAATCATACCGACACTGCAAAACAATAGGTATAACCTGAATATAAATAAAATGAACTTGGTATAACTATTTGCGTACAGGAGTTATATCAACCGAAAGGGCTAAACAGCATAAGTACGCCACTGAAATGTTTTTGCTACCTTCCATTGATTAAAAGTTATTTTGGATAAACGAAATTTGGATCAAGTTCAAAGTCAGATGGCATCCTTTGGAGTTAAAGTTAGTGTCTCTCAGTAGCACTCCATAGAGTCTGCTGATAAGGTTTTATTAGAATCTGCGGTTTGTATTTCCAAAGCTGACCTTGTAATACCACAAGACATTGCTTGTGCAATCCTTCATGTTATTAAAAAAATGTTATTTAAGTGTTCGCTTGATACCGACAATTTTAACATTGGACAACACACCACGTCCTTTTAGCCTGAAATCTATTCCAGTGAAATGTGTGCGAGAGATATTTTGGATAAAAACTACAAGCACAAATCAATAAAAATTTCAGCGATAGTTAGGTGGTGATGAAAGCACTACAGGTGCTTAAATGCAACTCGAAACTGATCTGGCGCTGTAAACATCCTTTATCTGGGTATCTGAGCTTTCTCACTTATTCTCGGAAATAAGAAAGCAGGAATTCTTGCCAAAAAGAACTGAGAAAAATGCTGAACATGATATCAATAATCTACATTCATTGAGTGAAATAAATTAGTTTTATTATTATAACAAATCATTGTACTACTTTACATGGTTAATATTTGTTATGGTAACTATATTTTCATACGCTCAATAAATAATTTTGTTAATAATATGAACCAATATATATTACGTCCAATTTTCATAAAATTATTCACGATATGAACGCAATAAAGTATTAAATGATACCATCTTCGTTAGTTCAATGGTTTGCAATTTATTGCAAGAACGAACAGATAGCATACCTCAATGAAAGGTGTACGGCAGTAATTAAATTACCAACTTATGCCGCGGTGGCTAACTAAGTAAGAGTTTGGCGTGTGGGCAGTCTTACGGCTAATTGTTTAGGCACTTTTTGTTGATGTTAATAAATATAGCTGCAACGCTTACTCAACAGTGAATTGGGCAAATAAAATTCGATTATTGCATCAATGAATTAAGTGCATTATTTTTAATTAGAAGTTTATTCTATTAAAATTTACTAGGATTATGAATAACATACATTAAGCCAACCACTTGCGCATAGCATATCAAGAGGTAATATTCATTGTATTCATGCTTTTCTTCATTCTTCTACTGGAATCCATACATACAATTGATAACTCGCAGTCATTCACTAAACCAAATAAAGTTGTTAAAACAAAACTGGTGTTCGTTACAACAATAACATATTTCATTGAGCGAATCAAGCTACCATTTCATTTTTAATGATTTTGGTTTCATTATTACAATGAATGATTTATTACTCAACTAATTGCTTCGTCGTTTAATAAAATCATTTTCATTGATTTGATGAAGTCGTTCTATAGATCAAGTTTAAGGCATTATTTCATGTGAACGACTTCTTTCATTGTTTCAGGTCCCATTTTTGGTTCAGTGAGGGTACTGTGGAGTAATTTCAGAGACCAGAACCTACTAACTAACTAATTAGCAAATCAAATTCTGAGCAAATCAGAAGGTGTTCCAATACTGAAACAACTGCCCTGGTTTGGTGCATACGAAGGAGTTCACCTAGCTATGCCAGAACCAAGGAACTGCTAGAACTTGACCGTAAAAATGACAAGATGATTGTCTCTCTTTTACAGGTTACTATAAACTCAGAAAGCATTTACACAGAACCGGGTTCTCTGATGAGACTGAACGCCGACTGTGTTTAGAAGACGAGGAGACAGTTAAACATATTTTCTGCCACTGCCCTGCTGCTACAAGAATCAGCAACGCAACTTTCGGAAAGACTGACCATTCTCTAAGACACCTGAAAACAATTAAACTTTTTTTCTTTTTTTTTTATTCCTTTAAAAACCTTTCTACCGTTAGGTGTAAGGTCATTCCGAAGCTGAAGTCAATATCTTTCCCTTATCTCATCTCTCCACTTTTTCCGGTCTTTTGTCATTTTCCTTGCCTCATGCCAATTCATTCCTCTCTCGGTCAATGCTTCCCTTATCTCATCGTTCCATGTTCTTCTTGGTCTTCCTCTCATATCCATGGCATTAATTCTGGATTTATGTTTTTCGGTTAGCGTCCAGGATTGGCAGCTGTGCGTCAGCATTGGTCTTACTATTTTATTTATTACGTCGACTTTAACGTTCTTTTGCACCTCTTTTTTTCCTAATGTCTTTTTCATCGTATTATATATTTTTCCACCCTTCTTCATCCTTTCATCTATTTCTTTGTCTATCTTTCCATTGGCTGCAATTATCGTCCCGCGGTACTTATATTCATTGATCTGTTCAATTATGTGTCCGTTTATTTTAATGTTATGTTTTGTTTTCTCTTTTGCCACTGTCATACTCTTTGTCTTATCTGTATTTATTTTCATATTATTTTTTGTAAGTTCTTCATTTAATGCAGGTTTTCTTCGTTCTCTGCCAATACCACCATATCATCGGCATACATCAACTCTGCTATACTAGTGGGTTTCATTTTCCAATATCTCAATTTTAGTAGTTTCATTTTTGGTATTGCCTTCTTTATTGCGTCATCTAATACACGAGAACAAAATAGGGCTGAGAACACATCCTTGTTTAACACCTATTTCGGGTTTAAATTCTTTCGACTCTTCATTATTTATTCTTACTATATTTATATTATCCTTGTACATTGATTTTATGACTTCTACGGTTTCTTCGTCGATTTTTCTCTTTTTTAATGACTTCCATATATCATCTCTCCTTACCCTATCAAACGCTTTGTGTAGGTCGTAGCATATATGTAATTTTTTATTTTTGTTAATAACTTTTTCACTGGCTTACCTTACAATGAAGATTAAGTATTGCGTACTTTTCCCACCTCTAAATCCATATTGCGTATCTTCAATCCTGTCTTCCACTATTTCTCGAATTCGTGTATCCATTACTCTTGCTAATATCTTTCCCGGTATACTTGATAGCGTTATTCCCCTATAGTTTTTGCATTCCCTTTTATCACCGTTCTTAAAAATGGGCAAGATTATTTCCGTGCTCCAATCCCTTGGCATTCTTTTTGATCTAATTGCGAGGAGTTCTTTGATTCCTTCGCAGCCTAAATATTTGATCATCTCCGCCGTAATGTTATCTACTCCCGGTGCTTTTACTATTTTCATTCTAACTATAGCCTCCGTTATCTCTCGTTCAGATATCTCTCTTATTTCTGTTTCATTTCCATACTTGTGCTTTCAGTTGATATGTCTCTGTCATTTTTGGTCAACTCTTGGAAATATTCTCTCCATCTTTCTATTATTTTGTCTTCATTCGTTATTATGTTTCCCCGTTTATCTTCTACGTTCATCATTGTATATTCTTTTTTGTTTCTTAACTGTTTCAATGTTCCATAAAACAATTTCTGGTTTTCTCTAAAATGTTTATTCATTTTTTCCCCGAATTTTATACATCCATCCTTTTTCGCTATTATTACCGCATTTTTCACTTTCTTTCTCTTTTCTTTATATTTATTATAATCTTCCGATTTTTTAGTACTTAAGTATTTTCTCCATATATATTTTTTCTCTTTAATTAGTCCTTGTATTTCTTCGTTCCACCACTTCGTCTTCTTCATGTTTGTATTTCCTACTTTAGTTACTCCACAGCTTTCTTTGCATGCTTCCAGTTCACATTCTTTAAACCTTATCCAGTGTTCTTCTACCACTTGTCCCTAAAACAATTTCATTCAGAAAGATACTGAGTAACCTTAAGGGCCTGAACTTGTTGGACGAACTCTAACTAACTAGGTATGAATAATGTTAATTTGAAAATTTTTAGCGCGGTACATAATTAACAGCTACTTAATCCAGTAGCATGGGTGCTCTATATTAATACAATATGTTTTTTTTTTTGGTGTGAATACGTAGAGGTGGTAATGTAAAATACCATTTTCCACGATTTTTATCGACAATTATATGTCCTATTAAATTCAAGGATTAGTCGCAATTAGACAACCTTAAGAATTATTATTATGCAAGGATAATCATTGAAACAATTCCATAATATGATGGATAAAGGCAAAATATACACAACTATGGAGTTTTCAAAAGTAATTCATAGATTTTATACGCATCCAAATTGTTGGAGATTTACAATAAAATAAAATTATTAAGAAGAAATTTCTGTCTACATTAGTAAATTGTGAATAAGGTACATTTTAACATCCATTGTGTGCACATATATGGACTACAGGAATGCGTCGCTTAGCAAGAGAAAAGCTTACTAAATCAACGGAAGCAAAATTCATCTCCATAGGTAAGTTGCGATGTAAAAGATTTACGTACGTATAATCAGCAGTTGGCCAGGATACCTCTTTAAATTTATGAGGCAATCAAATTTTTCTTACGGCAGCGTGGCGTTATGATGAACAGCGGAATCGAGTGACGAAAAGCGTTTTAAATCACCGAGCAATACTTAATGAAATAAGTCATGGTTACCACCTAAGTTATATTCTACTGTACGGTGTGTAAAATTTAAATTGATCATGACCGTGGTGTCGGAAATTTTGAGAAAACATTTGTTCAGGTTTACTACATACGTACATACATACATACTGGCGCACGAAACGTAAAAAGCGAGAAGCATACCCAGCATGGGAGTCGTACGCATAAATCATGACCAGTATCCACCGTGTGCACGAAGTATACGCGTATATATCACAGCGCGTATACGTGAGCGTGTGTAAGTGACAAATTTACTTGAGCATATCACCGGGATACGCTCAGTTTTACTTTACCTGTAACCAGAGTCGGTCTCGCTATCTAGAATTTCACCGCCCGTATGTGGGCCTTCAACGTCGTGACATGATGTCATTTTCACTGCTGGATATAATCTCGTTCTTGAGCAGTAATACCACGTACCGCGTTTCTCCTTCTTCTTCTTCATTTAAAACAGCTGTAAAGAAATTACATCTCAAACGGAACGTATTTCGTACCGGTTGCAATTAATCCATTGATTAACGTGCTTCTGTTGTACCATTTTTACCAGAAGTCCTATACATATTTTTTACCTGCGCAAAATCTTAAAAACATTTTTAAGCTGGCAAATGCACAAAATGAATAATAAGTAAAGAATTGTAGTGAGGACTTGTTGTATTTATGTTGCAATTGTCATTTCTTACCTTTACAAATTAATTCCACAACGGATATAGCAGGATATACCATCATTGAAAGATGCTCCCAAAGATACAGAATTAATTTATTTTCTTCCTTACAAGCTACATTGCAGCTATATGATAGATCTTATATAGGTTATGGCCCTTAAAATAAAAATGGAATGCTATATTATGGATGTTCCTACGTATATACGAGTTTTTAAAATGGGTGTTTTATAATAGTTGCTTTCCATTTACACACAAACTCAGATAATTCTCATCAATGACGTCATAACTCACTTTGATGCGCGTTCCTTTTGACATGAGTAAGTGAGATTAAACTGAGTGGCTCACCATAATCTGCACACGTTTAAGACCATGTGCTTTAGTGAGTGCAATAGACTCACTAGCATTTTTTGATGTTCAGCTCTACATGCATTGAAGTAAGGTTATATAAAATTTATTAATATATTTATAATAGTTATGTCGTATCGTCTATTAAGAGTAGCAGAGGGATGGATCACGAATGCTAATGGTGATTTCTATGTGGAAGACACTGGTAAGTATTTTAAAATAAATAAAATATATAAAATACTATTCTCTGAATATATTTTAGAGCAAAACTGCAGAATGTGGGTACCAAATAATTTAATATCATTTAAAGAAAATAATGAAGTGTATTTTAAAAGTCAAGGAAATGAAAGTGTTAACAAAACTATAAATATTGTCGACATTAGCCATGAATACCTAGAACAAGATATAAGCGAAATAGAAAATTATGATGAAAATTCTGTGCAATCTGAAGAGGCTAAAATAAAAGAAAAAAGAAACACCTGGTCAGTACATGAAACTTCAGCTTTAATAGGAGCTGTAGAAAGTCGATATGATGACATGCATCATGTTCACAAAAGAAAAACATTCTGGTCAGTTATTAGCGAAGAACTTAATAGTCAAAATATTGAAGTAAATAAAATTTTATACTTACATAATAGAATTGCAATGCAATTAGTTTTAATATTTTTACTTTCTTTAGTAATTGATGAATATCTGAAGAAATATTTATGTCATATCAGATCATTTTTATTTTTAGGTTTCTGAAATTACCTGCAAAAAGAAATGGCAAAATCTGGTTCGTACCTACAAAAATACTAAAGATATACAATCTAGAACGGGAAGGGGACCTGTCAAATTTTCTTTCTATAGTCGATTGGATGATATATTGGGTGATTCACCATCAAATGCTAGCCCACACTCATTAGACATTGACAACCTCGAACCACAAGATTCTCTATTTCAATCATCAAATGTCATTGGTGATCCTATTGGATCAGAAACATCTTCTTGCTCTAATGGTTCATCTTGTGCACCAAAAAGAAAAAATGCGTCAATGGAACTAATAAAAATTAAAAAAAGTTTTTTGGAAAACAAACTGGAAGCAATAAAAGAAAAAGAAGTTACTAGAAAACTGTATGTTGAGAAGAGCTTAAAATATAAAGAAGAAAGACTAGATTTATATAAAGAAAAAGTTGAATTGGAAAAAAAAAACTTAAATTATTAGAAGACTTACAACATATTTTAAAAGAAAGAAAACAGATAGAATTAATTCAAAACTTTTTGTGTTAATTTGTATTAGGTTGGAAACCACATATTTTAGTTGTACACATACAATGTTTGCGTTTTTGTTCTTTAATAAAACTGCATATTATTGTATAATATTAATATATTTATAGATACATATAATATATGTATATTATTTTAAATAAACATTTGTCTAAAAATTTCATCTCGTTTGGAAAATTTTTCATTTATACCACTAACTACCACAGTATTTATATTTTCGTTGTCCTCATCATTATTATCGTCAATATCAAACTCTACATCATCTTTATTATCCAAACAAATGTTGTGCAGTACAGCAGCAGCCACTATGCACTGCACTACAAATTTAAGATCATTGTTTTCAAAATACTTTAATCTTCTAAACCTTCCTTTTAAAAGTCCAAAAGCATTTTCTATCACAATCCTAGTTGCAGAATGGCGATAATTAAATATTTTTTCATTTTGCGTGAGATTGCCATTATCTTTAAATGGAGAGATTAACCAGTTCAAACAGGGGTATGCTGAGTCTCCCAATAAGAAATTTTTGCCAAAAGATCCATTTATTCCTCTTCTGTATAAAGACGATTTCTTTAAAAGACGACTGTCGTGTATAGATCCTGGTTCTCCACAAAAAAAACTAATGAATTTTTTATTACTATCGCAAACACCTTGTATAAGAAGACTATAGTCTCCTTTTCTGTTAAAATATACATAATGATGTTTGGAGACTGGTCTCTTAATTTTCACATGACTCCCATCAAGCGCACCAACTACCCCATTAATTCCATGTAATTTGAAAAATTCCAGTTTTATTTTATGCAATTGTTCGCCAGTGGGCCATGCAATATATTGTCCACTTTTCTTAACCAAAAAATTTATTATTTTTTTAATAATACGATGACAAGAACTTTTGGTTACATTAAATCTATCGGAGCATTGGCGAAATGTCTCTGTATTACATAGGTACCATAACGTAATGAAAACTGCTTTCTGTGCACAGATTTTTTCCTACCAAATTTATGTTGAGTAATATGTGCTCTAATTCAACCATATCTGTAATTTGTATAAGTTAAATATTATAATTGATGTCATTTTCAATACCATACACACTTATTATTATCTCTACAGTTGACCGATTTAATCGAAAATGTTCCTTGAATTCTTGTTCATCATATTCTCTTATAGTGTCCATAAAAGTTATAATTCTATGCAATTTCCTTCTGGGCGGTTTTAATAAATCGGAATCATTCGAGGACGACGTTGATTCGGAGCTGGAAAAAATTTCAGATTCATTTGAGTCTGAACTGGTCCAATCCAATTCAGAGTTGTCCGCTGAAATCTAATGGTAACATTCGTATATTAACGAATTTATTAGCACATGTCTCATCCTCAACTTACCTTCATAATAACACTTAAGGTATCACAGGAACTCATAATTTTAGTTGCGTCTTTTCAATTAATAATTTTAACAAAAAGGTATAATGCAAAGGTAATTTAAGGTTATATCAACTATTTATTTTGAATCTAAATTGCTCAGTTGTACCTATCCTGCCGTTCCTTTTACTGTTCGAACAGTGACGTTATTATATGAGTATAACTACTCACATAACTGAGTGTCTCAATATCACTTGTGTGTAAATGGAAAGCAACTAATGTTAACAATTTTTTGCATTATGACATAATGGTATTCAATAATTATGTACAGGCTAATTCAAAATCACCGGACCAACTCCTGAACGGTGATAAAGGTTCGTCCACTGACTTGAAAATGTAAATAAGACACCAATAATTTTTTTTTTACGATTTGTGGTCTATGAATCATAAACGTTTTTTATTAGATTTTTGGCCATTCAGAACTACATAATATGATTTTAGTTATTGTAAAAGATAAGTTTTACAATGTTAAAAGAGTGTTTGCTAATAAAAAAATTAAAAGTTTTAAGTTATAAAGCAGAAAAGCAGCTAATTAAATGTTACAGGTTACAAAAAAAAAATTGGCAGCATTGGCATACAATAACCAGAAATGTCACTTTTGACAGTTTTGAAATTATTTTGTAGTGCGCTTTCAAAGTGTTCAAAAATGTACACAACCCGTGAATATTGTGGAATGTATTTTATTTTGGGTGAATGTCGCGGTAACTATAGGGCTGCCGCGTTCACTTATTCTACGCAATACCCTCAACGTCAGCATCCACACAAAAATGCTTTTCAACGTCTGGATTGAATTGATTATATTGTTGATGTTCCTGGAAGACCACGTGTAGCACGAACTCCACAATCAGAAGAAGCCATTCTCGAGGCTCTTGCGGATAATCCCAGTGTGAGCTTTCGAAGAATTGGATGTAACTTAAATGTAAGTTACAGTACCGTTCAACGTATTCTAAGAGTAGAGATAATGCTTTCCATTATACAAAAGTTCAAGCCCCGTGAGAAAACGATTTTCCGCTTAGAATCAATTTTTGTCGATGGATGTTGGAAAGGATGGAGGAAAATGTTAATTTTGATAATCAGGTATTAGAGACTGATGAAACGATGGTTACTCGCGACGGAATCTTCAACATGCACAATAACCATTGCTGGAGTGTAGAAAATCCAAAAATGGTGCGTCGACGAGGATTTCAGGATGGCTTTTCTGTTAATATTTGGGCCGGCATAATCTCTGGACATTTATTAGGTCCTATATTCTTATCACATCGTGTCAACGGCGATAATGGCGAGAATGTGGTTGAATAACAATTTTCCCCAAAGATGGATTGGTGGCGGAGGTCCTGTTAATTGGCCTCCACGATCGCCAGATCTTTCTCCTCCAGACTTCCTTCTATGGGGCCACTTAAAAACCATCGTCCACCGTACTAGCCCCGCTAAGGTGCAGGAGCTAAGACAGCGAATTATTGTTGCCGCCGAAACGGTAACTCCCGAAATGTTACAAAATGATCATTTAAATGGTCGTAGGAGATTAGAAAACTGCTTGGACAAAATTTCGAACATTTATTGTAAATTGACAACGTCAGTGTCATTTGAAATTTCATTTTTTTGGGTTTTTAATAGCTACAATTTTATTGTTTCATTTTTAAATACCATTTTTTAAAAAATTAAAAGTCCTAAAGAAATTCCGATTACATTACATCCATACATCGTCAAATAATGACTGTTTAGCGTCTTCTAGAAGGCAGTCCGGTGCTTTCCAATCACCCTGTATCTGTTATGAAATTTTGGGAAGTTTAGCTGTAATGACGTAAATTATTTAATAAACGTTACACTTTTTAAAAGATAGCAGTTGGATATTAATGTGTGGATATTTACGGAAGGTATGTATTTAAAATACAAATGTGTGTTATTAATAGGCAATAATTCCTATTCTCTTTTGATACACTACAAATTTTATTAATATTACTTTTTTAATAAAGTTTTAAATCGTTCAAAACTTGATTGTAAATAATTTTAAATAAGAATGAATACACGGGGATTTCTTCTAACAATCTCTTTATTAAAATATGTACGTCAAGTAACTGGCTTCATGCCTTAGCTCTTATAATTAACACATCGCCATGCTGTAAAAAACTAGACATATGTAAAGAAAGAATAAGCACAAAAAAGATTATAAAATTTTGAATTCCGAAAGTTTAGCTAAATAGGTGATTTATATTATACTGTATAGTGTAAACAACTTTTTCAAAAACTTATTCTAAATAAATAAATTTAAATGTTTAAAAGATTTTCAAAAGTATGTAAAATGACAAATTGATAAATAAATTTTATTTTGTTATGGTTATCAGAAAACTGGATTTTGAAAAAAAAATATTATAGAAGAAAACTATACACATACAGGGTTGGGCAAAATGAGTGGAACACCTGACACTCCGCTTTGAAGCTATTCGAAACTATCTAAGGTTAATTGACAGGTTAGGATACTATCAGGCGGCCTTAGTTTTTTATTATTTTTCTTATAGACCAGTAACTTGCAGACCCTTAGCCTTATATTAATAAATTCATAATAATCATATATCTACCCGAAGAAAGTATAAACACAGGGTTGGGCATTTAAAATATTAACCGATGATCCCATAATCTAAAAATACGGCATTGGATGTGTGTCACGATAAAATACGTCTTTATTTCGTTTTATATTTATGTAATTATTTAGTCATTTATTTCGTAATATATTTATGTTTCAAACACTTACACAAACTATTTCAGAAATATAAACGTTGTTCATGGTTTAGTGTAGATGTCAGTTGTAGGCACATCACCCATATTAATGATAAGGACACCTAGAAATGGCAATTTATTTTCTTTCTGAATTGTATAATTGATTGTTTCATGAAAAACTTGTTAAACTTAACAACATTGTGTAAACTCTTCACTCGAAGTGAAGAGTTTACACAATGCGAATATACTCTAAGAAAGGAATCGACAAAATAAGTGAAAACTATTAAAAGGTTCTGATTCAAGATTATTCAAAACCACGATGAAAATTCTATCCATGATAATTTCAGCTAAAATAGGGCTAAGAGAATCAACCAATGGGGTTCCATAAGTTTGTTTGTAATAAGTGTTATTGTATTTGAAGCAATTAGAGTTAAAGCAGATAGCAATTCCTTCTAAAAAGATGTCCAAACGAATATCAGTACAGTTTCCTATTACTGACCATCTGTGACTTAAACTCTCCAATCACCAAGTCTTCAGTGATATCCGTAAATAAGTATTGAGTATCCGAAGATATGAAAATGTAGTTGGAGGATATATAAAAATTTTGAATCCTTCCAACAAATTCGTAAGAGTTTTTAACTCTATATTTAACAGAATGTTTTAAATTACATAATATATTAACTAAAAATTTGGATAAGTGATATATAGGTGAATTAATGCAATTGACAATCGATCTTGAGGGTCTGTCAGGTTCATCAATTTCAGATAACCTAAACTCTGGTGGTTGGAAATACATGTTCTTAAGTTTTTCACGATTTTCAATATTAATGTATCTTAAAGTGTGAAATATCTCTACATAACAATTAATTCCTTCTTGTACCTAGTACTCGAGTGGGGTCTTTCTTTGACTGTGAATAAGAGGAGACAAGTTCTTGTCTTGATATTCTATGCTGAGCAAAAGAAGTGCCCTATTACCTTTGTCAGATCTAGTTACTGAAATGTCTTTACTACTTTTAACAAAGTATGTGGTATTTCGAAAATCTTTGCTAATGTTGTAAAATTTACCAGTGATATTTATTATACATATTAACTGTGATTAGAAGTAATATTATAACATCTGCCTCTAATCAAATCTTTATTATCTGCTAGTGAATTTTGAATGGGAAATTCAACATCTTTTAATGTGTTTATTACAGCTATTGGTATTATTCGTTAGACGATTATTATTTTAGTATGTGGAGGCACTTTCATAGTCATCGGTTGTGGTAATTTCTGTCCTTTTTTTTTTAATTGGGTTTCATATTTCAAAATGAAATACTTTAAGTGATTTTTTATATCTAAAAATTCCGATGGCGCAATACAATTTAATAAAGATGATAAAGAAAAGTTAGGTGACTAGGATCATACAGTTAATAATTTTAAGGCGTGTATTTGCCTCAACGCAAATAATCGATAAATGAGACCTTATATTTCCAATGATCATTTTAGAACGCTATAAAAGTGAATAGAGAGACAAACTGTACATAAAAAATCACGGCCGTTTTATTTAAATATTAATAAAATGTGTAACCGGACGCGGATATACGCTTATTGACCGTCAACTAATTAATGCTAACTCGGTCACATTCACGCGCTCGTCAACATATTGCGGAAAATATCCCTTTCTTCCATCGGTGACGGCACTTTTTTATTATTTTACCATGATGGTTATTATGTTGGAAACTATCAACATTTAATGAATTACAAGGTCTATTATATTTAACGAAAAACAAGGAGTGCACACAGAGAAAATACAATATAGGAGAGACATAATATTGGTTATAATATTTTGTTAACATCTATTCCTCAGTTAATATAACATTTTAATACTATCAACTAAAAGTTTTGTTGATTTTATTACATCATATTATTATAAGGTTTTAAGATTATATTAATACAGGAATTATCATAAAAAAGACGCTCCCGTATTTCATTATTTAGGTAACGAATATTGGAATATAACTTACTCGACAGACGCGACCAAAACTTACTTATCTAATTATTCTATAGGAGCTACCGTGATCAGCAAAACAGTACCCTCCTACCCCTCTCCCTCCCACTCTCACCTGTTCCTACACACACAGAAGATAATAAATCCGTTTCGTCTATTTAGTATTCTGTCCAACATAGAGATGTTATTTATGTTTGGCATTAATACATATGAGATAACAAAACTGGCCGGAAACGTTATAGGTAGGTTATTTTGATTATTCAATTTAATAAGGAACTGTTTAGAAGAAATATAACACCAGATATTAACTCCAATTAACAACAAATTTATGTAATTACATGACAGAAGTTACAAAAATAATCTGTGGAAGCTTCCTCAAGTTAATATATGCTGCGGCCGGCATAAATGTTACAATATATGGAAAATGTTTTTATGATTAAACAATGGTGAAATTCCTTTTATTAATTAGTTCGGCAGGTCTAAGAATTTCAAAATTTATTTTGACATATGTCGTGGGATCACCAGTATGACGACAAATTGTAAAAGGATTCCACGAAACGGTAAAAAACGAGATTAGATGACATATATCCAAAACAGTAATTTAAAGGAGTTGATTCAAATCCAATTTTCGCATTTTTTTCAAACATTTTTTAAATAAATTATGTATGTCCATTTTTGACGCTTGTACTAGCTCAATCGGAGTAAAAGTTCTGAATCTGGTGGATACTTAAAATTTTGCATAACTGACAGAGTTAAAACTAAAAACTAGATTTTCTGTGTAAAACACTAGCTGTTGCAAGAGGATGTGTCCAAGAGGAATAAATAAATTTTACAAATGTTGGGTTTTTCTTCTTAAAGAAAATTTTCCATATTTTAGCAATAAAAAAAATTCCCATTTATTGCGACATTTGTGACGCTTATGGGCAAAGTAGGTACCTACTTACAAAAACCATATGAAAACTTTCATGCTAACTCGAAATGGTCGCTCATCAATAATGGGCAAAGAACTTTGTAGTGAAGATACAAAAGAAAATAAGACAGGGAGCCCAACGCTACTTTTTTGATGTTTTAAAATTTATTTCCGAGGATTTTAGCTTTTAAGATATTTAAAAAAAATATTTTCTTCAATTTCTGATATGCGTATAATTTTTTCATCACTTAAAACTTCGCGAAATACTTAGGATTATGTTTGATTATAAAAGTGTTCACTTACCACAGTGTATGTACCTGTCTTTCTAAAATAATAGAGTTACATTCATTTTATATTAATATTGATTGATGGCAATCACGTTAATATATTCGGAGTCGCGGTGGTCACCGAGATTCCCATGTTACGGAATGCCAAGCCCGGCTTCCGGTTCCGGGCAGCTGACCGCAGCACAACACCGTCGGCGCACTCCGCCGGGGAACTATGCTTAGTGGAGCGAGTAGGCTACCACGCCTGCCAGGATTCATCGATAAATAAAACGAATTCGATATTTCTAATGTTCTCCCACGATGGTAGGTACACAGGATTTTTATCTTTACACCTGCAATCATCATTTGACGGGCGTGCAAAATAATTAATTATTGAGAAATAACACTGAAAGGAAAAGGAAAAGTATTTGTGGAAAGTGCTGGCATTTTAATATTTATATAGTGTGAGTTTAATCCTCGGTTTGTAAGATAAGAAGAGAACTATTAAACTGTGTCAACACGCGAACTTAGAGGTATAACCCATAAGCTCACTTAACAATAGGACCGCTGTGTCTACATATAACATCGAATAGTATAATCCTACATACACAAAATCAATATGAGGAATATCACCAGAAGTAGTTTTTAACCCTACTTTATTGGTTTAATGCAATGATAAATGTTGAGTTATTAGCAAAATCGCACACATATTCACGTATTGTAGCTACCAGAAAGGTTATATGAAAATAATGAACAAATGGGTAATGAAAAATTATTAAATTGTTAAACAATTAGTTTGCATAAGAATAATATGCCAATTGACAAACAATGATATTTGCCATTTAGGTAATAGCAGAGTTCGGTGTTATATAATGTAAAGTAGCACTAGCCCATGTATAGCTAATCTTCCAATCTTAATAAAAAGTTTCAAATTGATTTTCAGTTTGATTTTTTACTTTGGTAAACGAAAATCGAAAAATATGTACCCTTTTTTTTCTTACATTTTTTTCTTACATCATTACAAAAATTGTGGGTTTAGTTTATTCAATTTCTACTGAATTGCCATTTTTTATCACTTCCAGTTTCAACGGAAACGTCTTCAAGTGTGAAACGAAAAAATGGAAGTGAAATATACTCCATTATTTGTGTTTTTGAATTATTATTAATTATTTCTCGAGTAAAACACAAGTTGTTTTAAGTTTTTAAGTTTGTTAACCTTCAAATCCGATTAACTTTCAATCGAACGAATGCATGCGATGCATAATGTGGTGTAATGTTGCTTAATTGACTTTCTTCTTTTTTATTCATCAAATATAAACAAATAAACTTGATAAACTAATTAAAATTGTCAATTTTTTTTTAAATACTTCATCAAATGTTAAAAAAAATTGATAATTTTCATTAGTTTCAACAGATATTACAAACGTTAGTTTATTTATTACGAATCTTTGTTTTGTATTGTTGTTTTGTTTTAACTTTATTGTATCTTTATTTTAAATGTAATTTTAATTAAACAAAATTAACTTAATTAATTATTGAAATTGCTTCTCCAGATATCTGAAGATGGTCTATACCGAAACTAGTTGAATTTTTAAAAAATTAAAGGATTACTCGTAGAATAGCAATTTTGTGCTAGCCACCCACTATATACATTTATTTAAATATTTTCTAAATTTTCTTCTGCATAACGATATTGCCAGTGACAGAATGAAGTCCAAATCGGTTGGTAGCTTTTCATAACCTATATTTAAAACTAACATTTCGTCTTGTACATTATAGTTACACAATTACTGTACCATATGGAACGATATTTCCTGGTTTTTCTCTTTGACGATCAATAGCCTCTAATAACCAAACATTTCGATCCTAGTAGCATTTCGTATGAAGTATAATTAAAATGATAATAATAATAATAATAATGAAGTATATTTAATTTAAAATTACATGCTTACCTAGAAATGATACAAACTAACAATAAGTGCCAAAGAAATTGCAACACCGTGAAGGAGCTGAGTCACAAATCTGAACATTCGGCAAGTTTCATGTAGTAAATCGTAACTGCTAGTTTTCAGTAGTAAATCATAGCAATTGGAAAAAAATACAAGCAATCAGTAAAAATTTATGAAGAAAATGACACATCCCAATGGTCAATGACATCTTGTGAGATTTCATCCCAAGCTTGCTGTAAATGACAAGCTTGGGATTGAAGCTCCCAAGCTTCCTGCAAAGTGTTTGCTGCTTGTGTAAACGCCTTATATTGCGACCCATCATATCCCACATATGCTCGATCGAGTTTAAATCCGGAGAGCGAGCACGTCAGGCAAGAATTTCTACTTCCTCTTTGTGTATAAAGTTCTGACAGATGATTATCACCGACTTTTTACATGTAGCTTGTTTTTCTTTTGTTAAAGTTTCAGCTTCGTGACTAACCTCCTTCGAGGTGTTGCAATTTTTTAGCACCTAATTTTCATTATTTCCAATTTAACACAAATATCTGTAACAAACTCTAATTAATGCATTTAGAATCATTAAAGTAAAAAAGCAAAACAAAATCATTCTTATAAATATAAATTTCTGCCAGAAATTTGTTACAGTATAACAGTTTCCTATTTATATTTATATTAATTTCACTGCAACACTTGCATTATTTCGTATATTTGTATTAAAATCATTCTTGTTGCTTTTGATTAGCTTTTGATGTTAACTCTCGTTGTCATACAACTAAAATAATATTAGCGTGTTGTTGGTTATCTGAGCAGATGGCACTTTTATCTAGTAGGCTAAGATTTTCAGAACAGCTTTGCTATCTGGTTCTATATTTCCCTAATTAATAGCCCAACCACAATTTTTATTTTAAAATGAAGGAATGATGTGTACAGCCAAAATTGCATATTGTAAGCTTCTTCCCATTCTCTTTCCTTTTACTTTTCAGGACGCATAATCTTTCTTCTCTCAAGCCAAACTTTCTTCGTAGGGTTCAGGTAATTAACCCATAAATAGTAAAAATTATAGAATAAGTTTCTTGTATCGTGACCAGCCTGAGAGTATTCCTTTAACAAAATGTGACGTGTAAAGTAAAAGACTGTTTATTACGAATTTCTTTCGGATACTCGCCAGTCTAGCCACACTAATCTGAGTCGCTGCAGTTGCTGCTGTTAATCACGCCACCACCGTGCATTACCTCTAATGCTACATTTGCGTGAATGTTCTCCCTTCACGGCATTAATTAATACAGTTACGTACACCGTAAATTACGCTTTAAATATTTGTTCTTTTATTTATTTCACTCATCTTAATGGACATCGACAATATAGCAGTGAATTTTGTCGCATTCTTCGGTTTCCTGTTTTTCTTGTTATCGTATTTCGGTAATGATCCAACAGCTAAACAATGTTCTACAAAAGCTATTAGTAAGAAGTGAACCACGGTTGGCTTTGGAATAAATCATCTACGGTGTAATAATACACTCGTTGGATATATGACAATTTTATTTAATTCTATTTATGTTAAGGTGTATTGAGAGACATCTGCAGAATTTATTGACGTTAATGGCATTTGACAGCAATCTAATTCAGTTTGAGAGTTAGATGCAGTTATATTTTTATTTTTTTGAGTATGACGGATGATGTACTTAAAAACGATTGATAGGGATAGAGTTACAGCTTTAGAATGACAGTAGTCAAGTAAAAATATGGTACTGCCACCAGACTTGACTTCACCTAAGCGACGAACGTGAACTGATGTTCTGGTCCATTCCCGAAGCGATCGAGACCCGAATCCGTCTCTCCCAACTTTAGGGTTGAGAAGAAAACTGAAGCGAGCAAAATCGAAATAAATAAAATGGAACCTAATATTGGTCATGTCACTGGCGTGTTGTCGAGTATCTCAAATCTTGATAGTATCTCAAAAAAATACTGCTTTAAAGAATAAAAGATTATCATAAGCATAGTTTTTATCTAAAACAAGCATTTTCACAAATGTCTTGTAATGTAACATTTTGCCTAATTCCTTTAAAAATATAGGTTCGCTATTAAAAGTATCGAATTTGGTCCATTCTATATAGCTAGAGATGCTGTGGCATTGCATTTGAACATGTGGCTACCCTATCACACCTTAAGATCACAGTATTAAAGTGCAAGCATTAAGAACTTAAATATTTATAAAGATTCTCAATTGCGATTCGAAAAACAGATGAATTTCATGTAATGTATTTAGGACATTGAAAATCCTATTAACTAACCAACACCATTTTGATGCACCTGCGAAATCTTTATTGTGTGAGGCGTTGGTAGTACCTAATTTTAATTATGGTAATACAATGTATGCTCTGTGTATCAGTGGATGGTGTGTTTCAAAGATCCAGCGCATGCAGAACTATGGGTGTAACGGTTTGCTACGCAGATACTCTTTTTCGCTTTTTTTCTGCAAAACCCTTGCAAACTCCTCTAATAGTGATTGTAAATTTTCCGATTTTTCCATTTACCGGTAATTCGGTAAATGAAAATGAAAATACCGGTTTAGCGGTAAATTACCGGTAATTTTTTTCATGATGTCATATCAATGGGGATTCCCCAAGAAAATAGGGTTAGAAGTTAGGCTAGAATAATACATATTTTACACAATCTTAAGGCATAATATTAGAATTTTGTAATAAATATTTGCATTTAATTATTTTAAACAGTTTTAAGAAAGAAGTAAAACAAATATTTAAGGTTCAAATTTTAATGTTATTTTACAACAATGTTGCATTAATGTTCTCTCATAATGTGGTGTATTCAAAATTGCTATTAATTTAAATACGTGAAATGTTGTCCTTATATATTATTATTTTTAAATATTAAAAAATGAGACATTTACTTATTCTTTAAGAAAAACGATTTTAAAGTTTTAAAAATCTTCTAAAACTCCAGAGCACAAATCACATATGCTAACTCAACTTTTTTCAAGAGATAAATAAAATCCACACAAAAAACCATAAAATGAGAGAATTAAAATTGCACTTGTTGACAAAGGCAGGTAGGAAAAGTGGGGTGTTTTGCTTCCTACCGTCCTAGCAACCGTCCCAGCAACAAATGAACTTTTAATCTCGCTTGTCTTTGCGTTGCTTTTCGTTATACAGCTTGTTTCCATTCTTATTTTCTTTTAATTTCTACACGATCTTTTTTAAATTTTTTGCTTTTTTTGTTGAGAATTTTTTGATTCCTTCTCTTTCTGACTGACTCGGTGGAATGGAGGTTATACGTTGCTAATCAAAAGTTTTTGCCAATTTCTTTTCTATATTCTCTATTCTAGGGCATTACAGCGGTTCTCAACCTCAAGAAAGTTTAAATTAAAATTAAACAAAAAACATCTCCCATAAAATTAATAAGTGGGTATATTGTTACTTTTTTTTTATTTTCAATGTCCCTTTAGACCTTTAAATTCATATCTATAAACACAATATTTCGTAGATAAAAATTCCTGGTATGGATTTTTCATTTACCGAATTACCGGTAATTTTTTGTAATTTACCGGTAAATTTACCGAACGTTTTTTGGTCAATTTATCAGTTAACCGGTTTACCTTATCCTTACCCTCTAAGTATGGAAAATAGACATTTGCTTTATGTTGTCACCTTGTTTAGTAATTAAAAATTACTAAAAAAAAATAAATATCTGTTACTGTAAAGTATGCAACTATTTATGCTTGAAAAGAGGTTTGTTCATTTAGAAGTGTTATCTTATTGCTTTTGTTTTCCTATTTCTAAAATCTCAAGGATATTCATTCTAAAACCTATTTGGCATTTGTATAATATTTTGGGATTATCGCAATCTATTTGGTCACCTTTATTAAGTTTGCGTTGGAAACAGTTGAAAGTGTGTCTGATTTTGTGTTCCTGCACTCTTATGCGGCTGCTTGTGCCTGTTTATGCAATATAATGGGACATTTTAAGCATTTGATTGAATATATGTCACTGTTTTCCATTAAATTTATTTAGGTTACTAAATGGTTACTAATTATAAGCGTGCTAAGCGCGATAGCGTTAGTTTTATAAGCAGGGAAGATACTATAATATATATCATTTTTGAAAACACTGGAGTAATCTGATTATAGATAGATAGACTTTCTCTTTCACCTTATTTTTTTGTATAAGCGAAATATTTTTTGATGAAAAATAATTTTAATTAAGTTGTCTTTATTTAAATCTGTTAATATTAACAATATTAGCTAAAGAAATTTATATATTCTAACAAAAATAATATTTCCATCCATTCCATATAAGAAAAAACGAATCCTAACACGGAGTCTCAGCCAAACTGACTGACAATAGCACATTTCAATTTGAATAGGGACAGAAACAAAGTCGCCGCCAAAGTTTTGCATTAGCATAATCGTAATTGATCTTAATTCGTATCGGAAGATAAGCCTGTCCGTTTCTAAAACCGAACGTCGACCGCAGTCACGTTTAGGACATCGCATTAGTAGGCGTTGATATTTTCAACGGCACGTTACCTATTCAGGAATAAAAAAAAAAATTAGTAACCGGTGCACGCCCTCATTAAGCGCAGCGTGGCCGCGGGATGCGTCCTAATGAAGTTATTTCGACGTTCAACACTTGGTTTACAGGCTTAAATTTTCTTAACTAGATCGAATTGAGGATAAGAAAATATCGAGGGATGCAGTTAAAAAATCTTCTCATAGGTAGCAAAAAGTTAACACAATTGTTATTATATACAGCGTGTTCTGGATTCAAGTGGGTCATTGCAGAATAGACGTAGGGGAGGGTGGGGCAAGAAGGGGCCACGAGGCATGATGGGGACATCATCTTATCTACAAAACGGCAGTAAGCATCTGTCAAATAATAGCAGTCCTAATATTGACAAGTGCTGTTTTATGTTTGTTGTAATGTAGGAAACTTTACTAGTCGTAATAACAAAGTTATTGCTGTTTGTGCGTGAACTTTGCAATTTCCAGAATTTCGTTATTATTTTGATGGTGAGTTCATTGGCCAGTATCGGAAGCATAAGTAAATTATTTACAACTACACTTTTTTGTGCTTATTAATTGACATGTATTGCATGTATTTTCTATAGTGTGTTATTTGTTTATTTGAAATATTTAATATGTTATTATAACATAACCAGAAAATGTCCCAAAGAGGCAAGATGGGGCTATTGGTATGGGGCAACGTGGGGGCATCATTATCTCACTCTTCAGTCTGGTCCGTTATGCTTGGATATGCAATTATGCTTTCTCGAAGACATAATGCCTATTTCTCATGTTAGGAATAAAGTACAGGTTCAATCAAAGCGTAACAAGGAAAAGATGACAATCCTTACAAGCACTACGTATAAAAATCTGCTACAAGAAAATAGACGTCTGCAGGATCCCTAAGGCAACCAGAAGTGCTGAGGGAGAGTTAAAGGAAAAAAAATGACGAAGAAGAAAACAGAAGAGATCAAGAAGCCGAATTTTGTAAGGAAAGCAAAAAGATAGATTTTTAGAAAACGTCAAGGAAATAATCAAGTTCTTCTCTTGAGGAAGATGACGCTCAATGTTAGTATTGTAAGGGGAAGTATTGATACAATGCCATGGATGGCGAGGTTGAGTACATGGAGGCTGTGCGAATAACGTGAATGAGTTCGTCTTCTATTGTCTCAATTGTGAAGATTAAGTTTAATATTCTTATCGTTATTGTATTTTTTTAATTTTAAGTAGTTCCGCTTTAAAGAGTTTAAGCTTTGTTCCTGCATGTTTTTAAGAATATTTTAAGAATCTATTTTTTTCACCTATTACCTAGATTTATGGTACGACCCATTCTTGACTGGATATTTACTACTACACATTTCTTTTCAAAATTTTCTCACAACATCGAGAGTACTCATCGAAAAATTGTAAATTCATCCATCAGCAGATAAATGTTTAAAGATTATAACAAATGTACTTAGAACCTTGTAAATCAATTTACAATCCTGATGCAGTGTTCCAAAAGTGTTCCCATCTTGCTCCACCTTCCCCTACTTGATGAAATTCTGAACAAAATACTTTTATGCGCTCTTTTTCACGAACGACTTATTCACATATAAGAAATGATATTGAGTTTAACTCTTAAGGAACTAAATCGAAATGTTGGAGAACTATAATATCTGTGTTACAGGACATTGTAAAGAAGCGTTCTTTAATAGTATTGGTCCAAAAAAGAAAGTATTCGCACACCATTTTTTTTCTAAAATCAGCTCTTAAAAATCTTGAAATGTCTTAAAGAGATTTTTACATTTTGTTGATAAGAATACATTCACAGGGACACGCATCCAAATCCTAAATTGTTCGAAATTTGACCAATATTTATACACTTGAATACGCTATCCATCGTCGAATCTCTTATGTTGTGCAAACGTAGATTGCACTGACAGTGAGTCGTATCACCATTGCAAAGATCCAGATTTGGAAAAAGGAACTATACACATAGTGCGGACGATGTAGCGAGTATGCACACCAGTTCTCTATTAATTATGTATGCGAGAAGAGACACAAGAAGGGGCTCTTGGTGATGAATACTAGGATAAACCAATGGCAACCCAAATGATAAAGTCTTTCGTAAAACTACAAAAGAAAACAGATATTTGTGGAACCATTTGGCAGAAACGCATAGAGGTTCCTGATAGATAAAGAAATAAAAAAAAGAACTTCCCAAGAATGAAATCTGCTGTAGGAGTATTCAAAAATATAACACGAAAACAGAGAAAATATCAAACAACATTGAAATAATACAATCAAGCAAATTCACGGAAAGATCTTTATTTGGGGACTATAAGAAAAGAACTAACTGAAGAACTACTAAAGCTTAGTAACAGGACACTGTACATTGAGAGGCCTACAGAAAATTTTGTTCAACACTGGAAATATCAACTGCAGACCGTCTAATGGGATAAAAGAGAATGCTTACCACATTCTGTGTGAATGCGAGGCTATGCGAGGATAGGCATTTCTTGCTAAGCCAAAAACTAGCCGGAAGCCTGTATAGTGCAGGTCACTAGGATACTAGAATGGCAGGTATAATTTAATAGGTAGAAGAAATGAGAAATAAATACCAAATGCCCAAGAAATTGCAATATTTCCGGAGACTTGATGTCAGACGGCTTCCACATCAACAAAAAAAGAAAAACAAGGAGATCATTGGATGTCAAGGAGAAAAAATCTGTATTTTCAAATAGAAAGGCAAGAAGGACGTGACCATGCTTTCTGCAGTGCAGAATACATATAGGTGTATGTGGAAGATGTAGAACGTATTACTAAAAAAGTAAAGGCAGCAGTAGATTGCTGCAATACCTTTAGCGGAGTAGATAAAGCTGATCAATATTTGCATAAGTATCCCATCATCAAGACGGAAAGTACGAAATTCTATATAAAAATATGTTATCCTTTAGTGGATCAGATAAATTGGAATTCTCATATCATAGGGATATAAAAAATTACGGGGACCAAAAAGAAGTTATCTTCCATTCCGACTAGTGCGTTAATATAATGTTAGTGCACTTGATAATAAAATATGTAAAACACGTTGAGAAATCCACCGCTGAGCATCCACCAGCGTGTTCAAATGTTTTAAGATTGACTGAATGCATTTTCTAGAAGTAATTCCTTTAACAAAAAGCAAAGCAAAGCCGTACCGCCAGTGCATAGTATGTAGTTCCAAAAAACGTAGAAAAGCAAAACAAAAAGGAGACAATATATAGGCCCCTGCATTAACCGAATGTCTTAAGAGGTTTTGACTACTTGAAACCTTGTATCTGATGCAGTAATAAGAAGATTTATTGAACACCTATGTGATGCGAAGTGAATGTTTACATACCGTACGCGCTATTCTAAATGCGAACACCCGAATATTTCCGAAGCGCGCCGCTCTTATGAATACCTACTTCTGCTAGTAATTGCTCCTGATATTTTCAGTAAACGTCAGCATAAGAATTGGTGTTTGTTTGAAATTGTTTTTCAATGAAAAGCAAAAGGGTTTCGAAAATAGAAATTAAAATAAGTTTCAGGTAATGAAAATATCTCCGGCTAAATTGAGATTAGAACTTGATTAGTGATCAGATGAAACAATATTAGTCCCAGCCAAACAAGTGCTTAAATAAAAATGTACAATTAATACACGACGTAACTAATTATAACAAATGTACACCAATAAGTACATGTAATAAATAATGGCACGAATACGTCCGCCTAACGGTAAACCATCTGCCTCCATGTGCAGCTCCTACTTGACTACTGTTTATTCACCTACTCTTAGCGATAGCACAGACTGTAGCGATAGATATTACGTCCCCACTCCCGATTTTTGCGATGCGGTAATTCACGATGTATCTAGTGTTTGGGCTTGATTCGGTTTTAATGTATGTGGTACGTTCATTAATATTGAGTTGGCCCATAGTTTATTTCTCTTCCACATTCGAATTCGAGAACCGGATAATAGATCCGGATCTGGAAAACTGGATAGTGGATCCGGATCTGAGAACTGGATAGTTGATCCAGATATTGGATCCGGATCCTAGGATACGGATATTCGAATAACTTCGGATTCGGATATCTGGATCTCAATTTTATCGGTAAGCAACAGCACTAACTTCGACTAGTGTGAACGGCTGCGAGTTCAAATCTCGCAATCTCTCCCAGGACCAAATTTATTACGATACTTTCCTATATTATCTCCTTGTAATGTTCTGAGCTTTTCTTTTAACCCGTATTCTTGTGTTGTACACTTTCTTTACTGCTATATTGTTGTCCATCTTGTTTACATGCTTTAGCCAATCAACTATATTTCTTTTATGATATCTGATATTGCGTTAGGTCCTAATTGTTGTCTAAATGGCAGTGATTCTAACACCTATTCATCAATGTCCAATCACGTTCGTATGTGGTAGCGTGGATATGCAACAATGTAACACGCATGCACTTGGCACATAATGTACTTTTCATTGTCTTTTTCACTCTTTTGCTAAGTTTTGCTTCCTATCCTGACTAATATTGTGTTTAGCGTGTCCAAATGTGCCACGTTCCTACAATAGCACATCATTTCGTATTATCCTTTTCAAATATTTACAGTACAATTCCAGTCTTTTGGTATTTTTTGCCTGTTTTATTGTATCGTTTAATAACTCTAAAAAATATTATTCTCTACTTCTGCCATCTATATTTCCATAATCTATCATTACCAAAAGAATTCTGTTATAGAAGTTTTTTTACTATTATCGTATTGTTCTCTCCTGATTTATATTTATGTTATTTCCATGTTATTGTACCATTATCATTATTATTATATCATATTATCTTCATCTATGTGTAGGTTACCTTTTTTATCTTTAATATAGCCGTGTGGATCATGCTATACTGTTTATTGTGTCTTAATTATTTCATTATGTTGAAAGATACTTTCTGATTCTGGTAATCGTTTTCTATCATATATTCCCCGAACCCTTTGTTTTGATCGCTTTATTATCCTTTTAGTATTTGTTCTCTTTCCATAATCCTTCTCTTCCCTTAATGTAGTTACCTTCTCAACTACTTCCTTTTTTCCGCTATTCACTCCACTTTGTGATACCTCATTCTTACCTAAACCTATAGCCTTGCTTGAAATTTTGTTGGCTACCGACGTCCAGCCCTACCATCTAGTTAAGATATTATTTTTCCAGCATTTCAATTGTTTTCCTTAATATAATTATACTAGATAGAAACAAAGATAGCAATGACAGCAAATTTATTTCTATCTTCGTTCGGTACTTCCTCATTCTAAATTCAATTAGAAAACAGTTTAAAAATGCGATAAATCACAGTTAAACATAACGAGAAAATGAAATGAATTTTTGGCATTTCAAGTGTAAAAATTAACCTTTTTTGACCTTATCATCTAAAATTATCATAAAAAGCGGTGAATAAAACTAAAAACAGCCATAAGTAACATAAAAGTAACACAAATACAAACGTTAATTAAACGCTGAAAAAACTGTGAATTCGGAGTTTGAAATATTTGTTGCTACAAGTGGGGAGATTGGTAAGCATAAATGTTATGAATAAATGAATAAGTGGTTTTACTTTCCCCATACTTCCGCTTAACCCAATGTACCTTACATAAAATTATTTGGGAGTAAATGTTCATCTTTTGGCAAAATCGGTAATTTACTTTATCAATAACAATCAGAACCGCAGACAGTATGTGAAAAGGATGAAAACGTTATGTTCTTACTCCGAATAGTATTTGAAAATGGAAATCAGATAGTTTGAAACATTTTTAGTCGAGAATATAACAAGGTCGCATTAGATATGCAAAATCGTATTATACTTAATTGAAGAAGAATGAGTCGTCAAAATGCAAATTTTGGTAACTGTTTTTTACATAGTCAATACTTAGCGCAGCATACACATGGTAAAACTTTATAAGTATCATTATTTTGAGAACGACATGGCCCTAGGCACATAACGTTTGTGAAACCTACTTATTTAAATGCCATTTCTCGGTGTATAATCACTAATATTTAACGTGGTGTGCAACCTCGGTTTAACTGATTTCAAACCAAAAAAAATTCGCTAGTTGCTTGCTGTTGTTCTTTACACATATCATGAAATAGGTTATGTGATTTGATTATTCGTAATCTTTTACAACACATTTATTGGCTTTGTCAACTCTATGCCCATTATTGTGATAAAGGTAAGTATATTGGCGTTTTAAAACATTAAGAAGCATTAAATTTAAATCTACTTAGAGAAAGCCACGTTAATAGGGATAAAAACAGTTATGCCCATTAGACGTACCGAGAATTGGGGTACAGAAGGTTTTAAAAGTTTGACTTATTGGTCATAAAACAGGGAACAGGTTTATAAACAAAAATTCCACCAAATCTAAATTTAGCTGTAGTACGGTCAGAAGTAATATTCGAAGGTTATCTGGCGACGAGGATACAAAACTACCTTCGTGGGGTGAAGCAATAAATACGGATTATAAAACGTAAATTTGACAGAACCGTGCGAGTCCGCTGGGCATTCGAATGCACGGACGAAATTATTCCGGCTGCTGTTTACGCGGGCTTTTAAATTTTATAAACAGTTACAGTTTTTCCCTCAGGTACTCAGTATTATGTATACAAGCTGTTGGTTAGACAACATGTATTGACATTCTAGATATTTATTACAGAATACCTGTTTTATTGTGGTAAATCTACATCATGCAGCTTATGCTAAATGCAGTCGAACCTTCCTATATCGACATAATAATCAAAAAGAAATTAAACTAGGCAAGTCAACATTTATGCACGATAATGCAAATTTCGATATGGTTTTATTAAAACATCCCGTAATATTAACTAAACGTTTTTTTGTTTTTTGGAAAATTTTCCGTGAGTACCGTACACAGTTTAAACATATTTACATCCTGGGTCATATAGAACTACAAAATATGAAAAAATTATTTTGTAGTGTTGGCTGTAGACAATGCGCTTTCCGACAAGATAAAATCTACAAGCACTGTTAAACAATTTAGCGTAAATTAAAATATCTGTTAATTGTCAAATGCTGCTACACACTCGATGAATACTTTTCCTAATTTTTGTAACTACGCTTTTTCCTTTTTTTAGTTTTTATTTTTGTAAACATGTATTTTGCCGTGTTTATGTTTTATACGTCTTTTCTTCCTGTACATTGGCAACACAAATAAACTTTATCTATCTATTTATCTATCTATTGCACCAATATTTACTTTTTTTTTCTGTGCATTAAATAATAATAAAAATAAAATAATATTATAATAATACGGTATTATTAGTAGGCCTGTTAAAAGCCCTTTTCAGAAACCGAATATATGTATAATCGTTCAGTGCACTATCCGGTTTCCAGGCAACCAAAATCTAGTATTGCCCGACTAAAAAAAAAGGTTTGCTGGAACTAGATAATTTAAGCGTTCGTTTTCCATCATTGGATTATGCGCGTCGCTACCTGAAATCGGGTAATTCCCGATTTCGATATGTTTCCGAGTAGAACCAAATTACGTGTAAATGAAGTTACTTTTATAGAATACTGTACTGTCAGAAGATATTTTGTTCTTACTATAAAATGGATTAAATAATATTAATGAAAAAAATCAAAGCATGGATTAAAACATGTTTCAATAAAATTACTAAGTTTCTAATATTCTTTATTTAATAATTAGAAAATGAAGAGTAATAGATACTTATTTACTTATTTCATTAATACTTAATTGGTATTTTATTCAACTTTTAATTATTCTTACCACGAATTGGTAAGCAATATTTAATATCCTCCTTTTTTGCTTTAAATAAAGGAGCATCTATTTAACGAGAAAAAAAAGCATCGAAATGATTGCAAATGATAATTATAAACATCTAGAAATATTGACATTACCGCGATAATTTGTATAATTGCACAATAAAAAAAAGGTGACGAAATAATAATAGGTATTTGCTTTCACCTTGACTCTCGTAAATTTAGCTGAACAACCTATTCCGTTTTGCTACAATTCACTTGTAACCCTGGCCTTAGTCAGCAATTATACAATGTTATTCAGTAACAATTATGTTATTAAAGGAAACGCCATCCATTTTTCTTCAATGACAGGAGTATAGCGCACGGTAGCAATTTAATATTTCCATAATTGATTCTAAATTGATTGAGTGCGCACAGTATTGGTTATTATAATTTATTTCTTGTAGTATTTTTTTATGTTTCTGCGATGTAGAGAATCCAGTATATCTTTAAATTTAGCTCTCGACCACTACAATGGGATAAAAATAATATCAGCGAATCAACATAAAATAGGATTAATATTTCTAATAAAAATATGTTTATTGGTACTTGATTTATTGGGATGTTAACGCGTAGCCATAAAACCTCTCTGTTTAACCTGAAATTATTTTTGCTCGTCGGCTGTCAGTTATAAATTTCCAGTATACGGCTATTAGCAGAACTTTTCTAAGCCGTTCGAACAATGACAGTTATTATTTGTCGTTATATTATTCAGCGAACGTAAACGTTGATTTACTGTGGAACGGATGTCACATTCTCTAGCCGCTATTAGGCAAATTTGTGAGATTTTATGTTTTAATTTTATTGCTTATCTCTTTAATAGTTACGACCTTAGCAAAGATTGCAACAGCAGGCTTAAAGCTACCCATAGAAGTTTGTGAGGGGTTGCGTCGTAACGTAAATTGGAAAATTTTATAAAGGTGTGGAAAGATTTTCTCGCGTTTGAATATTTTGTTAATGAATATTTTGTAGTAAAGCATGAGATTGTCAAATGTGAAGCTCATTTCTGGGTTCGTCATGGAGTACTTCTGCAAAATATTAGCTAGCGTATCGTTCATCATTATTTAATTAGGTGTGTGAGACGCAATGTGAGACAGAATGATCTCACTGTTGGTAAAAAATACAAAATCTTTATGAAAATAAACCACTATTTGAAGAAGTATGTTTTTAAAACATACGTAGTGCGTAGTTTTATCAATGGTTTACTCTTAATTTTATAAGATGTGGATGAAACACTTTAAAGTATGTTTCGTAGTCTTATCCGAATTTTCTAAACCTACCTTTTCCATTAACAAAGCCCTCACGGGCAAAATCGTTTTTTGTCTGATCAAAATATAATAATAATTTATATATACAATGTTTGCTACGCAATGACGTACTTCCGTATGCATACCATGTTATTTATACTGTGCTTAGAATCATCACCAACTACTAACTACCACGTGACTCGATCATTCAATCAACGGGCAGTGGGCCAAGTTATGGCTTGTCCTTCTTCAATGTAATTTTTGCGTAGAGTCCGACCAAACCCTCTTCCGCTAGATCTCCTATAAACAAAGACCTACAAACCGTCTGAAACCGGTGCCAATTTGGAAGTGACTTATCGTTGGCCGCTGTCTGCATAAATAAATACAAAGGGCGTTTCGTCGCATCAAGTCAAGGGGATAGCAAGGTTCGTTCTGTACTTAAATGTATTTACGTGTATTTATCGGTAATTTTACAGAAAATAAAAGCTTTTTAATGATTAATTTGTGATTTGTAAAGGTAGAGCCCAGGCACCGTGGTTCTTTACGCGGAACCCCCACTAGTATGCACAATTATACATCAAATACTTTATAATATTAGATGTTCGAATGCAACCAAGACTCGCATTTCCAAATCCAAAATTATGGGGTTTATGATTTGTGATCTATCTAGCTGTAAAATCTTAATGTTACTTAAATTTTCTGACAAAATTAGAAGCAAATTAGAAGAACAAGAAGTTCCAATCTTGGTTTAATTTAAATTTTCATTCTGTTACATGTTTTCGGTCTTAAGACCATCGTCAGGCTAAAAACGTCAAAATTGTAAATATAAAAATTATGTGTCAATAAAACATATTGCTGTGTTATGTCTCCCCGGTTGTTTGAACTCTATGCTGTTAATTTTCCAAGGTCAAGTTTTGGCATTGCCGCGCGCAAATTCTCACTTATGTTAATTTTTACATTTTTGCTTTGAATTTAGTAGTTTTGTTGGATGTATTTAGTTGTTCAGTTAGTTAGTTTATTTTTCTTTGATTATATGTTTAGCATTAGTTTATCTTGTTTTGGTCCTTCTTATAAGGCGTATTCTATGATTGATGCGGCTGTTGCAGCGCGCGCAGCAGTTTTGTACTTACGCGGTGAGAGGCCTTTTAGGGGCAGAGTCTGAATATTTGTCACGAATGTAAGTACATGTAAATTTTGAGCTCTTTGCCTCCATTTTACGATTTTTCATTTGTTAAGATTTGTTCGGTAATTATTTTAATTTTGATCATTATTCAGACGTCTCCGCTTGTTAATTGGCGTTGTATATCGTTGTGCACAATTTATGTATAAGGCCCGTTAATAATTTTCGTTTTAGAAGCGATCGCGTTTAGAGTTTAAATTTTCCGTTTTTTTAGTAGTTTTCAGATTAATTTTATTTTAATCACCTCGGGGTAGGTGAAGTGAAGCTGTGAGCTTGATTTTAAATTTCATTTTTAATTTTGGTTGTTTCTCTACGTTATTTGATTTAATTTGTAGTTTGCTTTGAATTTTTGAAACCACGTGGATTTTTTTTGTGGTATAAGAAATTCCTTCTAGAACGAATTCACCATTTTGTTTGCTAAAGGATTTGCGTTGTCCTTTTTAAATTGCAGAATCTTATGCAGGTTTGTTTTTTGCCAGAATCTTATATTCATGGTTTTAATTTTTCCTGTAATTTGTATTAAATGTTTTTTTTTTCTTTTTATAATAAAAGTTAATGGTTATAAATATCATCTTAAATAGTTCTTTTATTTTTGAATCTGCCATTTCAATTTTTGGGGATTTTAAAGAAAGTCAATTTTGCAAACGCCCACTATTACTTTTTGAGATAGTTACTCTGAGTTGTAAGAATCTCTGGCGCCCTTTTAAATTCATTTTTGCTGAGCTAGCTAAATTAATTTTATCATTTTTAATTTCTTTAAACTTGTATGCTTGGACAATCAGTTCACAGCAATATGTAGAGAGAAAACAATCCTCAAACTCAATGTTACTTGATTTTGATTTTAACTTTGAGGATTAATCTCTCTCTCTCTCTCTCTCTACACGTGTTTTATTGTTTTATTAACATATCATTTTTATATTTACAATTTTGACGTTTTTTGCCTGATGATGGTCTTAAGACCGAAACATGTAGCAGAACGAAAATTTAAATTAAACCAAGGTTGTAATACGAACTTCTTGTTATTCTAATTTACTTAAACACCAATCTTTTTGTTGACTTTACTGATTATTAATATTAAAAGTGTTTTCCGCCTTCATCGCATCGACAGTTAAATTTCATGTTTTGTGATAAAATACAATTTATAGTTTTATCTGTTTCATATATGAATAACTATTCTGCCGTTTCTACATTATAAAGAAACACACTTGTAACTCCCCTGCAAATAATTACACTTTAACCGGCTAGTTCTTTTTCTATACCTTTTTCGTTTGCATACCAGACGCAATTATATGCAAATTATTTGGTAATCACGTTAAAAATTTCTAAGTCTGGCAAGGTACGGTCAATATCGACTGCGTTTTTGATTGTGACCTTCAATAGTCGTTTTATTATTTAATCCGTATGTTATGTTAATATTTCTATTTCAATCAATCATCGTAAACGTAAAAAGGTAACTTAATGCGATCAAGATTTCATAATTAATACAGCACATAAAAATTTTAAATTTAACTTAAATTGCGATTAATGTTTCTTTTGATACGTTTATTTAAATGTTTAGGAGTGTTTCTATTTATATAACACCTCAAGGTGATTTACAAGTAGCGGCTACGTGAAAATCATGACCGATACTTTGAAGTACTTATTATAACACCTAAGGCGTTGTGTAAGGTGGCATTTAAAAGTAATTACGAGTGTTATTGATGTACGCAATCTAGTTTTCAGTAACAGTAATCTCTACAAAACTTCTATGCTGGATATCTGTGGAATACGTACTCGTATGTGATATTTATGTATATATCATAATAAATATAATGTTATTTTTAAAGCAATTAAATCGAAAAAAAGTTTGTATGTACGAAATTATTGAGTAATAGTTGTCTAACAGAATGATAAATAATTCAGTAGATAATAGCTAAGAAAAACTACTGTAATTTTACAGATGAGAATGAAAATTTCAGTATAACCGTAAATTTACAGTTTCGCGTCATCAATATTTCTCCCACTTACCCTTAATATCACAGTATGATCGCTGTAAATTTAAGGATCATTTCTGATATATTTAAACGCTGTCAGTTATTTACATCAATGTTTTAGACTTTTACATTAATTGTTTGCTTATTTACTGAGAAAATATAAAGCTTCAGTAATTTTTCTGTAAAAATTTCCTTACAGTAATAATACTGTGAAATAAAACGAGATTATTACTACATTATTACATAAACTTTTTACTGTGCAGAATAAGCATGTAAATTGAATTATTGAAATAAATATAATTTTTTACATATTAGTTCAATATTAGGTTAGCTGTCCTTACAAAATGATAGTAATAACTATATCTGTCTATATCTTTGTTGATTGTTATTGCTAAGGCCAATAAATAAGCCCTAACTTACAAAAATCACAAATACTTTTTTCTTCCGTGACTCCCAATGTTTTTCCAAAATAGGGTATAAAAAATGTTCACTAATGCTAGATAGGTCAGACAACATGGCTGTAATAATTTTATCCACCAACATCTTCAATGTCTCTCGAGATTTACGTATTGTTATGGTTGAAAAAATAGACAAACTCTTAAACTTGCAAAAACACCATTACTGTTTCTCTCATACCTTCCAATGTCCTTGAAGAATATGTTCTTTAATAATTAATCCAAAAAAATATAGTTTCAATTTTAACAAATATTGGCAACATCTAAATTACGGTGCAGTGCAATATATGGAAAGCAATCTTCGTTTTTGGCAAAGTTCTAATTGCTCTCTATATATTACATTGTGCCAGCTCGGGCATATCTATCAAAGTTGGTCCTAGGCCTGAGCAGTCTAGTGGAGGAGGAGCAGATTAAACCATCATCAAAAACCAGCTCCTTCTGTTCCGAGCCTCGAAACAGGTTCGAAATATCAGATCTGCTATTTCACAACCATATCTAAATCATACCGGCGATATTTAATAAAAAGTATTTATTTCAACACTTTCAAGTTTACACGCACAAAATTTCATTAACACTATTAAGAAATAACTAAAACACTACTAAAAACACTTATTAAACTGATTACTAGTATTTATGTTTACTGCTTTGTTTATATACACCAATTTATATTCATCGTTCGCTTTGGTTTTTCGTGCTGTAAAACTGCGATATAAAGTGACTCATCTCCGCTGGCGCGCGTGTTTATATTTGGTGCGCTTGGCTCTGGATTAATTTGGAGCTTTCAGCGGGAAACTCAAATTTCAAATTAAAAAATAGATGTGCTCACTACAACTATACAACTGTAAACTAAAAGAGGTGCCATCCTTGCGACTGCTACGGTACAACATATGAGGGCGTCAGAAGTAAAAAGAGTTTAGTGCAGATTTAAAAGAAGAGAGATAAGTGCTCAAAATCATAGTTAAAGGTAATTTGGTAGTAAAATTATATAAATATGCAAATTCGTTCATTTAACGCTCATTTCTAGTTACAAATAAATTTACTTGTACTTTATAATTTATCTTCTTTTCGTTTTCTTTTCTGAACTTGTTTCAATTTCTTTCCCGTTTCGTGGTATTAGTAGAAATTAAACTCTTCAATTCGGTAATGAAAAAAATCATTTATTGCGACGTTTTGCCAAAGTACCCTTTGGCTTCCTCAAACTGTGATAATTAAAACTTGAAATATATTTCTTTTAAATGGATACATTTATGAATTTTGAATGTTTAAAAAATATAATATCAAACAAAAAATAATTTCAATAAACTAATAATGAATAAAGGTGTGGTTACTTTCCAGTTTTATTTCTCTTTAAATAAGTGTGATCAAAAATTGGTCAATCTTAAATTGATCCCGCATTAATTACAATTTCACATATCCGTCAGTTACAAGTGCCCAATAGAGAGAAGAAGAAGAAATACCAATAAACTTCTGTCTCACAAATTCGTTAATCTTCAAAACACAATGTACATTTCATTAGCTATGCTATTAGTATATCTCACAGTGCTCAATTTACCTTCTATTTAATTGTATCTTCTGTTACTTGATATAATATATCAATTGTTTTCGGGTATCAGATGTTCAAAGCTGAAAATGATTTTTTGATGAAACTAAAACGTTATTAAATCAATGGTTTTTTGGGATTGGCATCAGTTTTCTTTACTTATATATATAGGTACCTGAATTTGTTTAGAAATGTCTGTTTCGCGAAATCAAAATGTTATTAGATATGTATACAGTTTTTGTGCTGTTTATCTAATTTTAATGCCTTTCTAAGTGTCTTTTAGTCCGGTTCTTATTAGAATCAATATTTGAAAATAAAAACTCTTGGTCTGATTTAACTTTCTTAGAAATAGGTACATGAAAATATCTTTTAGAATAGTTCTTTAGTAAACTTCTAAAAGCACACATATGAGTATGTTTATAATTTAATAGTCAACAAAACCAAAAATTAAAGTCTATATAGAAGTTACCGATCGCCTCAAAGTTCCAGGGATTATCAAATTATTTCAAAAAAGGAAAACATCAGCAACACCAATTACAAGAACGATGTTTCATAAGACTTTAATGCGTTTAATCAACACATGTTCACTTCGTAATTTTAAACGCGTTTTGGTAAATTACGAAACAGCGAATATAACGAGACAACAACGACATTGTTGCGTATGCACTGTCATGTTACAAAGTTGGAATTAAATCAATAACTATTTTATTTTTAGTTTAGATTAGATTAGTTCACGATAGAATGGTTATTTTTCGCTCCAGACTACGTCTTCCACACTTTTTTCTTAAAAAAGATGCGATTTTCAGGTTATGTCACCGCACAAAACACGTGAAAATCTTTAAAAAAGATTATTTATCAACCAATAACAGTTGTAACCGAGTATTAAATTGTTTCATCTAACTTTTTCTTGAAATAACACCTTTTCATGTATTATTTCTGTCAAAAAGGTATACATTTGTATTCGAGTTTTTTTTTTTATGTTGACACGGTCATCACAGGATCACAGCTATTATTCATAATAAACAATACACAAATGTATACTTTTTTCGACAAAAATAATGCAGGTGTTATTTTAAGAGAATAATTTAGTTGAAACAATTTAATAGTCGGTTACAACGCTTATTAGTTGATAAATGCGTTCTTTTTTCAAGATTTCGACGTCTTTTCTGTGGTGACATAACCTGAAAATCGCATCTTTTTTTAAGAAAAAAGTGTGGAAGACGTGGTATGCGAGGAAAAATAGCCACTCTATCGTGATTCTGGAATTATTCTACACACATACAGCCCAACAGTACGATCTTCAGAGTGGCTGGGCTATTCTTGATATTACCCAATAATAATAACGATTGTAGCAGAAAAAATGCAAAGTGTTGATGCAACTGCAACAGGAAAACATCGTTCATTTGCAGATGTAGTTCATAAATATAACTTTACGGATAAGCTATAGTGTTTGATACTAATGAAAACAACAAACTGAGTATATTATTGGTGTAGAATCATTAGTAGGCCCACAAAAAATCATTTTTGGGTCTACAATCTCTAGTAATAGAATATGTGTATAATAACTCATCTCCAAAGCTTTAGTTAACAAATTCGTTACTGAGTTTAAAGGCCCTGCCAAATGGGTAATTTTAACGAATGTTTTTTCCGTACTTCCCCCACGAGACCTTGGCAGAAGCACTTAAACTCTAGGTACTTAATATTGCACCTAACATTACATTTATCAAACCGCTGTTAATCGTCCTGACTATAAACATAAATATTTATTAATTTAAAACCAAATGATAATTACCTGACTTCCTGATAGTTAAAGATAAAGAGAATACCTTTATAAATTTCTTGAATTTACTTATCCGGGTTTATATTTTCTTCATTTTTTTTTATTTGGGTGTCGGTTTTTAATTTTAAATTTATAAATTAATTAAATAAATAATAATTAAATTTTAAAACTATAAAGAAATTTTACCTTTAATTATTTTAATTTTCTTATTTTTGTCCACACAACGGTGTTTATCAAAAAGTTTAAAACGTTTCCAAAACGTAAAAGCATTTTCGTAATTTTAAAATTAAAACCGCCATGCTCAAATACATAATAAAAAAATAATTAAGAGGAAATACTTTTAGAATGTTCTTATGAAAAGATGAAGTGAAATGTTTTATATGCAAAAACGTGGGGCATATTGTCAAAAAGTGACCCAAGTTCAATAGTCACAACAAATTAACCACTATTCACGGTAACTTAGATATAGTTGATATACAACCTATCACAGTCAATACTGATAAGCCTATTAATGATGATTATATTGAAAATAATTCTGATAATATTTTATTTTAAAAACAGGCCTCTTTTTAAAATTGCGTTAGATCTAGATAAAATAAGCGTTGAATCGGAATCGAACGAACATTCCAAAAACAAATATTTCGAATTTTAAAGTGTGTCGTTTAAATTTTACACAACTGAGAAAACTAAAGAAAGCAAAACAAGATATAGCGACATCTAATAAAGATTTTCTGAACTTAAAGAAATAATTGTAAAATATTTGTAAATAAAAATATTAGTTTTGATATATTTCGTAAATGCTTCACAGATTTCCAAAGGGAAGTAAGATGTAGCAGCTTTCGCTTTAGAATACACTCTAATACAGACACCTTACTTTTCACCAATCTTTTAATTGAATTAATTAATTATTAAATGATACAATTAAAGGAAATTCTTTAAATCTTTTTAAAACGTATAACGAGAAAACTTTAGTCGTACTGTGATTTTTCCTCTATCCTTTCACAAGGTTATTCGTCCGATCTTAGCTTATCACAAGAGTATTCCAACCAATCGGAATGCTAACATTACTTATTTTGTTCCAGTTTTCTTCTTCTCTTTTTAAACATTTTAAACAACCAAAAGAATTAATCTAGAATACATTATAACAAAATATCATGCGCATATAGTAGCTTTGTGTGAAACCTGGTACAAACCTCATCAAAATGTCACCTTTAAATATTATAATGTTATTAGAAGGGATCGTGCTGAAAGCGTTGGTAGTGTTGCCATTCTTGCCCATAAATCTATTAAGTATAAACTTCTAAATTGTACAATAGTAGCTATTCCTGGCGATCTCATGATTTGCGGTAGTAGTTTAATAGATTACAATGCGTAGATCAGATTTAAAGAACATTTATATCATGCTAAGAATCATAATGCTGATAAATCCTCTTTAGCTTATCATGTTGTTAATACAGGACAGACTTTTTCAATTAATAATTTAGATGTAATTAAGTCTTCAAATTGTAAAATCTTAAAATGTGGGAAGCTATGTATATATGAAAAAAACATAATAATAGCTTACTTAATAAAGGCTTAATACCCCTTAATTATAAATATTTAGAATTTATTGAAGATAATTGTACTGAAGCTTGATTTTGTAACCTAGGATATACTTATTATACATACATATTTGCTATTCTGACAATATACTTGTACACCTTATGATGTTAGCGTAGCTAATGAAATGTACTATCGAAGACAAAAGTCTTGACTCAATTTGACATAAATAGAGGTAGAATCATTGGAGTTTCTTCAGTATTTCAATATTTCTCTCTTTGATTTTGAGTCAAGGATTTTGTCTTCGATGGTGCATAGTGTGAAGATTAAACACTGTTGTGAGACAGAAGTTTATTTGCATTTCGTGTGTTAGTTGTATAATTTATTCCAGCGCAAGTAAAAATAACTTACACAGAGTGGATATTATCTAAAATAAAGCTTTAAGATCGTGTGTTGGAGGGTTGAGATCTACCCCACTAGCTGCTCCTCAGATAGAAGCACAGGAAACCCCATTGTTCCTGTGTAGAAAGTTTCTTTCGGCTAAGTACATCTATACACTAACTTCAAAAAGATTGTTATCATTAATCAGTAAATTATGCGCACTATCTATCGAAAACCAAACTAATTCATACCGTGAAAAGAAGGACTCGCTTTACTGCCAATACCCCGATCTCGCTTATGTACCCATGCATAATCAACTCCAGCAATTAATTTTTCAAAATTATATTGATCAAATAAATGATGACCGGAGTTTATTCTACAAAATTACCAATAGATTAGAAAACACCTTAATAATATATACTGATGGATCTAAAAGTGAAAATGATTGTGGCTGTACTTTTTATGAGAAATATAGAAACAAAGTGTTCAAAGTACAATATAAATTAGATCCTGTAGCTAGTCTTACAGGTGAAGCAGTTGCAATTCTAGAAGCTCTTGAATATGGCTTGCTATCTTATAAACATTTAGTCATTATGAGTGATTTAATGAGTATTTTAAAAAGGATACAACGTAAGCATCCTTACAATAAGCATTGGATAATCGTGAATATTTATAATATCTTAAGTGACCTCAGATTGTATTCAATTCATATAGAATTTTATTGGACTAAAAGCGATGCAGGAGTTCTACCAAATAAAATAGCAAATCAACTGGCTAAAGAAAGTTTTATTACCGGTCAGGACTATCTACCTGTGTTTTGTCGGACGGAGGCCGTAATGTTGCCAGGAAAAGTATATTATAAAGTGAGCGGGATACCCATTGGAAAAGTAATTATACTAGTAAGATGACTTAATATGCTTACATACATCCAAACTTGAATACCAATTCGTGGCACTCTACTTAGCCTTTCATAGATATTAGATTGAAATTTGAGCACATACAGCTCATTTGTGTAATTGAGACGCCATTAGGCGAATGTGGAGAAGACTATGCCTACTTCAATTCACAAATAATCCGCATGGAAACCTTCCTAACTTCCCCGTTACACCCTGTTTACCGTTGGATGATTGCTTGTTTGTACTTTGTGTTACTCAGCTCGATAGGCCCTTGTGTTTCTTTGTTTTTCATACAGGGTAAATAAATTTTGGAGGCGAATGTGCTACAATCCCACAGGCTATATACATATTAGAAAAAACATAAAATAAACAATAAAATTTTAGAATATGGTTGAAAATATATAGGTACCTAAAGATGTATATGTAACAAAAAATCAAAGAAGAATTGTTATATATCACCATAACGTAAATAATAGGGGAAGTTCGTTTTAAATCCGCAATAAATAACTGAAATAAGGGATGATTACGACGGTAATCAGAAGGCAATGTGGTATCGCTTAGGTGGTGGATTTAGGCAATCTGCACCACAGTCCATTACCCTCATCAGTGCGCCAGGCTGAAAATTTAATGTCTTCCAGCGGCACACGCAATTGCGCTAATGTGTTTGTGTATTTTCCTGATTTCATTTTTAAAAAGCCCGATGGGGGAGAAATATTATAGGTTCCGTCGATTAAGTACGCAAGAAATTCGAGGGGAGCTTAAAAATATTCGTGAAATTAACGAAGAAAAAGGAAATCACTAAAACGTTGGTTATATTTTTTAAAGAAATCCCTGTTTACTGTTGGTGTTTGTTACTGATATTATTAACAGAATTTTTTTACATAGATATGTATTTTCGAAACAATGATTATTTTTTAAATCGTCGGATTAAGCACTAACATTAATGCTTTAGAGGAAACTAACATCTTTACAACACCCATTCTAAATTAAATGAGTTTCTTCAAAGAGTATGATATAAGAAACAGATACTAGGAAAATAACTTTCCTTTGAATTGTCAAAACTTTTTTTGTACAGAACTATCGTGATATTATGGTAGCTAATATTACAGAGTGTTGTACGTGTACCTCAACCAATGATTTCCTTTTTTTAAATAGTAATCATTAAGTTAATATGAACGTAGAGTTCTACTGACCAATCAAACAAAATGTTCGTAATGAATACAATGATATGAATATCAATTTTAAAATGCGCAGAATTACGTTAATTATTTTCTAGAATCATTTTGGATACAGATAAATTAACTTCCACAAAACCATTTTCATTTATTTATAATTTTACTGAGTTAAGTTATATTTTTACATTTAATTTTCGGAAATGTGAGTTTCATAAGTTTGAGTGTGTATGGAAGAAGCAATCATAATCCTTACATAATGTATTTCGTTCTATTTAGAATCATTTAAATTGTACCCAGATTCCAGGTTTGATCATCTACTTAAAGTATGCTAAGAATTTGAATTGGTAACTACAATGATCACAAAACATTTTTTTGTTGGAATAGCTGAAAGGTTAGTAGAAATTCTAATTTTGATCTTTTTGTAACATATTCAAGCAAATTAGCGAAAAATTCGTTTTATACTAAACGCTAGATTCACTCTGAAGCAACTTCTCTTTTGTTAAAAATTATGAAGAGTGTGGATGTCGAAGAGGTAAAAAAACTACCGAATTATAACTTCATTCTCATATATTCACATTTTCGTTCCATTGACTAATGTAAACACACTGTACATTGGAAAAACTTAAATATAATATGTACAAAGCTGTGATATATTTGTTTCATTAGTATTAATAATTATAATATCTTCCAATCACAGTTTAGTTTTTCAGAACAAATCTATACATTTAACAGCTTAAGTTAACAACTTAACAATATTTTAGCCGTTAAAAAATAGTTCTGTTTCAAAAAACGAGCACAATATTTACGAAATTTCCGTAATTCTTTATAGTTATTTTTGCAGTTATTGTAGTGAAATTGTCATTTATCGATTTAAAGCGTAAACATTATGCTTTCTTCGTAATATGGGTGTTTCTTACATAAACAATATCTTACAAATATGGTGATAGGTAAGTAGTACAAGTCTTTTGAAACAATTTGTACGACGATTCAAAATGTTAATGACAAAAGAGTTCAAGAACTCAAATAAATAATCTCATTTGATTGTGCGATAATTAGGTGTATATAATTATATATAAAAACTGGGACAAAACTGGGATTGTATGGAGAAATAAAAATAAAATTAAAAAGATATTATACGAAAGAAGGCTTAAACGTAATAACGATAATGAGGATTGACATCCGAGTTGCATTTTGAATTTATGAATTATTTACAAATACATTTTTTTGGTACATGACCGTTTTTATTTTCAAAATCAGGTATCATCACTTAAAATTTATTATAATGTGGGCCATACGATTTTCAAATATATAAGTGCTAGCTATCAAATATCCCCGATATAATCAGGATAAAATTGTAAAAATAAATTAATAAAAATTTAGATATCTTGCACTTACTAATCTGAAAGAAGTAACGTCGCACATTGTCATATTATCACGTTCAATCAACATTGACGTGTAACGCAAGGGGTAGAACGAATATAATATAATATCAACCATATTTTACAAAACGCGACCGCTTATCATTAATATTTACACGTACAACTTAGAGGAATGTTGTAACTTTAACGAGGAAACAGAAAAATAATCACACACCGACGGATGATTCTACATCGTTCCATTTCCCAGTTAGTTTCCGTAATTTCGACAAAGGTGATTCGTATTTTGTGCTTGGCATTGTCACTAGATATCGTGGAAGTATCAAAAACGTTATTAGGTTTAAGTATATTCGTCGAAAGAACAAACGTCTTATAATAATAAATATGTACAAAGGGAAATGAAAGGATGTAGATACGCATTTAAAAGCAGAATAAGGTGATCGGCTATGCAAAGGTATCATAAACAAAGAACACATTCCAAAGGTACACAAGTATAGCTTCTACGAGCTTCGTACCTAAGTTTAGTGTTTTTTATTTATAAATATTCTACAGAAACAATCACATACCCGCGAGACTAAGTGAGGAATACTGTGATTGGTTTTCTTGTATTGTATTTGAGGAACCAAACGTATATATACGCGAATAATAAATTCATAATTAATAAAAATTTAACATATATTTACACGTTCACAATGGCGGCACATCTAAGTCTGGCGCCGCAAACAGCGGCTCTCACATGTGTGCTAGCGGCGCCAGAGGTCCAGGTCCCAAATCCGGAGATGCACTATACTGCTGCATGTGTTGCGTTCCATCCGTAGGCAGGTACATTGAGATCATTTGGCGCAGATCCCCCTGTTGGGGTTGCGTTACGTATTCCCGTTTAACACCACCAGGTGTGGGTGTGTGCAAACCCGAACTAGGTGAGACGGGTTCTGATTTTATGCTGGAACCTGAAGGACTATGTGACGAACCCGCTTGTTGCATGCCGTACGGTGAACCGGCGCTATTCGGGACGGTACCACCATAACTGCCGTAACCACCATTCATGTAAGCATTATGCTGGATTTGTGACATGTCGTACCTTCCATAATTTGCGGTGGTGTACTGCTGTTGATAAGCACTCGGATCATGCATCATGTAACCGTTAGGCATGTAACCATTGGGCATCTGGTACATATCTCCTCTACCTGTGACTTGCTGCGCCGCCGATACAGCCGTCCTGGAAGGATCCGTCGATTGCAGCAAACTAGAGGCACCCAATGGATACTTGTCTTTCTTTAATAATGTTTTTGTCTTACGCCTGGGCCGATATTTGTAGTCCGGATGCTCCTTCATATGCACCGCTCTTAATCTCTTAGCTTCGTCGATAAAAGGTCTCTTCTCAGACTCACTGAGAAGTTTCCATTCGGCTCCCAGTCGTTTCGATATCTCAGAATTGTGCATCTTTGGATTTTCTTGGGCCATTTTCCTCCGTTGGCCCCTGGACCATACCATGAATGCGTTCATAGGCCTCTTAACCCTCTCCAAGTTCTGGTTCTTACTACTAGAATTGTTGTTATTCGGTGTGGAATTGTGTTGAGCTTGCTGATGCTGTTGGCTCGACTGGTGACTTGGATGATGACTTTGCGATGCATGATGATGGATTTGTTGTACCTGCGGCTGGTGTAGTTGATGCGGGTGTTGCATTTGGTGGATAGGGGGCTGACCTAGAGCGCTCAAGGAGCCGTAAGACTGCAGACCATGATGCGGCGGCATCGTCGCGTGCAGGCTACCTCCTTTGAGGTCCGTTTCCATAGTCAACATGTCTTCCGTCGGTGCGAACAGCTTGACGGTTTCACTAAACACACTTAAACCACAACACGGAACAATCACCTCTGCACAAGTCGACGTGACTCTATGTTATGACTCTCAACAAACGTTGGGTTCTATTCTTCCAGTTATCCCCACCGCAGGTGGTGATTGACAGCAACGCCTGCCATGATTCTAACCGGCCAATGGCGCGCCGGATTTCCCTACGACGGCCACGCCCATCTCCCGCCACAATTGGCGCTGACGGGCTACGGCAAGACCGTACACTAATTATTCCGGCGATTACTAATTATACCTCGCGGGGATTTTTACAACACAACATACTACGAAGCTATAATTAATTAATATAAGCGCATCATTTCGTGCTTAAAAATCTCTAATTAATGGGCTTTTTCTTGCACGTAAATTGGGGTTGGTTGTGGTTAGGTGCGCCCTGAAAAAAATATGTTGGCCCTTTAGAGGGTGTCGTTACGCAACATCCTTCTTACCCCGCCGATGTCGGTAGCACCTATCTCTCAGTTCTAATTAACAATATGTACTAAAGTACTGTTTACCTGTACGAATTATGGACGTTGTCTTATACAATAACTTCAGATTTGTGTTTATCTATTCAGGTTGTGCATTATTAATTCATATAAACAAATCGTCATGTGTTGCTACTTCTATGCATGTTTAAATTCGTTATTCTATATTATTGTTATTCATACGAATTACAATTACTTAAATTTTGTCCAGTCAATATTTTTATTTAACAAATTTGTTAACACCTTCGAATGTAACGTTATACCACATTCATTAACAGATTTTTCTAACTAAAGAAGAATGTATAGGTAAGTATCCTATGTTCTTTAAATTATCTGGAATTAATTTCGATAAGAAATCCTTAAGTATTGAAGATAATTTATTTGTAACTGAAAAAAGAATTTGACAACTGTATTATCCTTATTTGTAACGTTATCCAAAAAGCGGTTACTTAATCAGCTAAATCAACCTGTTGACTATATGATTATTTGTGATTTGTATTTTCGATATGCCTTATTAAAAATGTATTATTCTTTATAAAATAGTACATTTTTAACGCTGTAGCTATAAAATGAAATTAAGTGGTACAAAGGAACCATTTGGTGGATATATGTAATAAACGTGATCGGAATGGTAAGAACAAAAATCGGTAATGTATCTTCAAATATAATAATTGCATTCTTATTTTAGACTTATTCGATCATTACACGCATTTTTATAGGCACCTAAGTGTTGCCGAATACAACTTTCAAACCAAATTGTTGTTTTATAAATGTTATTGAAGCACATATTTACTAATTCTGAAATTATTCTGCAGAATAATAATTTTGTATCACGCAGACTATCTTGGTGAAATATTAGAAATCATATAAATAAATTTGTTTTTGAAAAGGTAACTGTTTTACAAAATTTTAAATAAGATTGTGGAAGAAATTAGATGACTGATGATTAGATGGTTGAAAAAATTATTAACATGTTGCAGTTGTTGTTTTAGGTACATCAATTTCAAACGACAGATTCATCACATTATTCAGTTTTTTACAATTTTTTAAAAAAACAGTTTTATGTAGTAATGTATTACGGAATTTTGAAAAGTACTCGTTGAAATGTAACCATTTTCCTGAAGCAGTAAAATTACAGTCCGTTGCAAATTTCCAGCAAAAAAAGCAAAAACAAAAGTTGTCTACCATTTGTTGCTCTATTTTACTAGAGCATGTATAGTTTAGTACCTATTCGTAATTAGCTATCATATTTAAGTAGTAATTACCGAGAAAAGAAAACAATCGAAGTTGCTTTTAATATAAACACAACGCGCGCTGGTACAGAGGTAAAATATCTATTAATTTTGGCAATTTAAAAATTTAACATTTAATCCCTTATATTAAAAATTACATAGTTTCTTTTTTTTCTTCAGGCAAGTAGTATCAATTTAAAATATCTTGTAGTATACTTATATGTATATCAGTGCATCCACATGACCTTAGACCGAATACATCTGAACATCTAACATTTAGTATTAGCATTACAATAGCATAGAAAGTAAAACGCATGTACCACCTTCCAGTGACAAAGATGGGTTTTCTTTGTTTCATACGATTACCCAATCATATATGACAGTTCTAACAGGTCAAGTATACGGTTACAATAGTAATAAAAAAACTATATGTATTTATAATAAGCACCGCCGATATTACAAATTCAAATGAGAACAGTTTCAGGTTGTGCGTGCCTAGTTTGAGCTTCTTAGGGATTTCTACGAAATACTTAATTAATTATGCAGGCAGTGGTACATATCTAGTGAGGATAAATTAGTTAAATATACATATTTTAGGTATATATTATATATACTTGAAAAGCAATCAATATCGAAAATAGTTCAAAATCCATTATATTCTTGTTGTTAACTCGGGTTTTATACGTCATTATGTCAGCTTTAGAATGTTTTAAGGTTCCTATAGAATGAAAAGAAAGGAGAATTTCTTTATCGCGTTTTTGAACACGCATTATATCATAATATTTTTTGATGTGACACTTAGAGTTCAAAGGAAAAAAAATCCTGGATATTTATCATCTTCTTAAAGTCCAAGTTAACTTTTCTCATTTAAAGTTTTCTCAAAAATAAAATAAAATAGAATAGTGTTAATAGAGATTTAAATCTTTTTATTGCCGTTTACTAATTATTGTAGGATTTTTCATAAATTCTAGAACACCCAAGAATGTCATCAGACAATTTTCAACAACTATTGTTAACCAATTTGCGTAAATTTATTAAGTGTATAAACAAATAAAGACAATAAAAATGCAACAGAATATTAATTTATTAATTTGATTATTTGTAAATTATCATTCACTTGTGGGTAAGACTTCCCTTATTTTATTTCAATGTATTGCAGTTATTGTATTTTGAACAAGAATTATTTTTTTGTATGATAATTAACCAAAAATAAGTTAAAATTTCTTCGTTGAATATTACTCTATCGCCTTTAGCGAATGATAATGGAAATATGAAGAACATTTTGATAATTTTTTCCTTCTCAAAAGGATTGAATAAAGACGGATTGGGCGGCCATGAATTCGACGCCAACTACCGGAATTAACATAATTTTAAGTATGCCTAATGTTTTATTAGTACAGGATAACTAATGTATACAAATGCGCTTCTCACATAATCTTGAAAACTGAGCTTGAACGATCTGTACTGTATTGTTTTCAATAACTTCAGAAGAACAAAAAACATTTCATTTCCGTTACTTGTTTATAAATTGATAAATAATGTAGTTCATTGGCGTTTTCTAGTACCTAATCATTCAAAATTATTTACACGGTTCTTACAACATCTGAACGGATAATGATGAATCCGAACGTGCATAAATTGAACACTAAAATTTTGGGTAGGCCATGAATTTGACGCCGACTGCTTGACGTCCTTCATAAACGTGCATGAATTGGACGCTATTAATCCTTGCCGTAAATTCGACGCTGACCCAAAGCAAAAAAAACTTTGAAGTGTCACGCACGGACCCGTTTGAAATTGTTTTAAAACATCAATAAACAAAAATATGTTAAGGTGGCTAGAATAAAAATTAGAATTGAACCTAGGGTGGAACGATTCACGCGCATTTGTGGTTCTTTCAATGCTGCCGCTGCACTTTGGTCATAATTCCGGTGGAAAATTGACATCATCGTCGACGTATCTTTAATATAATTTGCGTATTTCGATAATCTTGCATCCACAGGCTGAATTTCGGCGAAGTCAAATGCGAAACAATCGCCTACATCGGCGGTATTCAAAAACGGCAATCCAAACGTGTATTTAAGCCACCTTTAAGAAAGCGATGTATTATTGGTTTTTGTATTCCGTTGTTAGTCCCACTTTCTATATTTTTCGAAACCAAACCTCTAGGAGATGAAAGCGACATCCAATTATTTGGGAATACTGCCATGCCACAATTCCTTTTGGATTTAAGTTGAAGCCGCTACGTTTAGGTACACTCATTGTTTATTAATTGAAACATACTTTCATAAAGTTGTTTGCCGCTTATCAGGAAGCAAACAAAATGCCAAAGAAATGTAGTGTCCATTGTCGAGAACGTGAATAGTAAGAAGTTTGTAAAAAATGCTGTGCACAATAACCAAATGTTCCGTCAAGAAAATAGTTTCACTGCTACACAAATAGTAGATATTTGTCAAACACGAAAACATAACTATCTTCGTATCTTGATCATTAATAAATAGGAAATCCTCTCCTTTAATTGCAAATATGTCTATTTTCTTTAATTATTTGAATAGTAAGTGTCCTCAACAAATCTATCACGTCTTTGTTTTCGCTTGTTCTTGTACAAATTGTTTCTAATGTAATACATATCACGCTCGGATACCGTGCTTATTTAAAAATTTTAGATTTTTGTCAAGTTAAAATATACGTGTGGGTGAATGGCATATACAAGGCAATATGGAAGTTTTGTTATAGTTTTAAAATAAATATGAGTAAGTTTTTGATAAATTATTTGTTAATGATCTGATAATTTCCCTCTCATTTTAAAGCAAAAAATCCACAAGCTCGCTATCATAGAATTTATTTTGTGTTCATTCCAAATAAGTTTGGCTCGTGTATTTTTTAAATATCGGAAGAAGACCAACCCCTTTTTCAATGAATCATTATGATTTAATTGGTTTTTACAATTCTAGTATTTATATCATAAAGTTGTTTTTTTCTCTTTAGCTTTGTAGATAAAAAATCGTGGCTGCATAGAAAACATAACCCTCTTTCAGAATACAAATAAAAAAAAATAGTTGGTTGCTATAACTAAAACGTTGAAAGTAAGACAACTGCGGTTGTATCAACGAATAGGAAATAAATTATCAGAGAACTCTTATTCGGGACATTTTTCCATGCAATTCGTTTTTAATAAGCTAGAGGCGATACTTTTTTTTCCATCAGCATATCTATTTGCATTAATAGACAATACTTATTAATAATAAAAGTAAATAATAATCTCTTTAATTACTTACCACATCTTATAAGAGTAACGACTCTTCAATAGCTAGTCAGGAATTTGTAAATAAATAACTTCATCTAAGAAAGCCAGCTTTGTTAGCTACCTGATGATGGTCAAATACTTGCCACTTCGGTAAGGAGGGTGGCAGCCGCATTGTCTCTGATATTTATGCATCTGTAGATAATATCTCAAGTAATTGTTCTCGGTAATTGGCTTGAACCCTTCTTGTCTGCGAGTTCGCCATGTGATTCTAACACTCCCCTTTTTCCCTCGCAATCGCTGGTGCTCCTTCTTTAAGGCTCGACATCTCTATTTGGACGGATCTCCAGGAAAAATATTTACAATGCTAAGTAGTACTTCTACGGTCCTCGACTAATTAAAATGTTATCATGGAGATGTTTTGGTAGAGTGTGGTTGAAAACGTAAATAATATTACTGTAAAAGGATTACATGGATGCCTATACAAATACTTTCCACTTTCAGGAAACACTTTTATAGTTTCAAATAGATAATTGCATGTAATAAACTGATTAGCATAATAAATTTGGGCCTAATTTTATTTTGATTGCCCTAGAGTCATTAAACAGGTATTATAAGTGATTCTGTACCCCACAATTTAATTAATTTATTAAAATATAGTTAGTGAAAGTGTGGTGTCTTATAATCTTGGTATTAAGTTAATCAAAAATAACACTTTTGAAATCTCCTTTGCAAATAATTTTATATCATTCTATAAAAAGCAAAATTTAAATTGATTTGACTTCGATTTTCCATTGAGCACAGCAGTTGCTTTACTTTATTGCTAAACAAAAAAATGCAGAAATGTGAAAATAACGGCGCAGGCGAATATTTAAATTTCTAAAGAGGTTTCATTACACAGGACTACGCAAATTTGTATTCTGTAATCAGCGGAGTTGGGTCTAGTTCAAACAGAGGACCATACGGGTTTAAAACTATGTCAACACGGCAAATTGTGCATACATACTCTCATTGTTAGGGTCGGTCATCAAAGATGCATGAGGCTCGCGAGCGTTCTCTGTCGAGAAATTGCGCTACCCCAAGCCTCACCTACTCTTTGCCAGCTACGCTCAGCCAGTGTTTGGTTTTAATACATTTTCAATGAACACGTGAAAGAATGTTTAATATACACTTGCATCTTAGATTCCCCGTGCACGCAAAAGTTGGGTGTGTAAAATTTAAAAGCTCTAGGTTGGAAATGTGGTTAAAATAAACTGCTGAAATAAGTTACACATAATATTGTTATTTAAACATTAATAAAAAATAAATTTTGAAATGTATGAAAGTAATATCTTACATGGAGGACGATTTGCTTTTAATATTTGATTTAGTTGATATGTATATGTAAGTATGAACCAAAAAATGTATAAGTTAAACTAAATAAAATTGTTGTAAATAAATATTAGGAAGGCATTTTTACGTATTCTAATTGACTGTTTTGCACGTCAGTTCAGAAATAAACGTTACAGCACGCCAGGGATACAACACTTAATGCTTAAAATAAAAAAAAAAAAACAGGATGAAACATTACAGAATTTAGATCACAGAGACTGTTAGGATTCGTTCACCTGTTGGAATATTAATTAATGCATAATTAATAAATCAGTACATATTTTTGTATTTACTGGTTTGGCTATTTGACTTTCAGGCTTAACTAAAGAGTTAACTGTAATGTTTAATTTACAAAAGACATATGGCGAATAGCAACTTAAACCAATAAGCAACATAAATGGGATGAGAATTAATATTTACGAAGCAAAATTGAAGATAGGTATAGAATGATGTATTACAAAGTCCTCTAAGAATTACCGGCAGATTATTAAAATTGCTACCTAAATACCTACTTAAAAATTAAAATCAGAATCATTTGTAATTGTTGTGTTTTTGCCTTCCACATTAATTAACATGTCGACAAGCTTTTTACCTCATTTTTTCTTCCAGTTAACACTATATATTTTTTTTTGACGGAGGAAAATGCTTGGATGCACCATCAAGCGGGCAAAAGGCGCATTCGCTCGGTGTGTATGACTTTCACCCACTAAAAACCCCCCTTTCGGACATAGTTCCACCGCGGTACCGCTTTGTACATATCTTCAGGGTGGCGTCCCGTATTTAGCTATTTGACTCCCTTTTCTTGGCGTTAAGCACTTCCTCGATAATTGTAGAGATTACCCGACAATATCATCTTTTGGATGGTATTGTCCAGCGACAGCTCTCCCAGCTCGTTCACCAAGACGTCCCTCTCTGACTTCCACCTCGTACATTCAAAGAAGGTGTGGTAGGCGTCGTCTTTATCAGAATCCTTTCCTCCACTTTCCTCATTTTGAACAAGTAATCGTGGAAGTACCCATACCCGGACAGGAACTGGGTGAGATAGTATCCCGTCTCACCGTGCTTCCTGTCTATCCAGATTGACAGGTCTGGCGGTCCATCTTCCTGTCTTGTCGGTCTCCCAGCTCTCCTGCCACAGCCGAAGAGTGAGCCTTCTTTCTTCTTGAGCCGGACTTGTTGCCGTCTGCCTCGACTCCCATTTCCTCTTCCGTTCTTTGGCCAGCAGGTCAATCGGCACAACCTCTGCTATCACCAAGATGGCTGCCTCGAAAACGGTTCTATAGGAGCTGGCAATTCGTAGCGCTCCTCTCCTCTGGACTGCCGCCATTTTTTGTCGGTATTTCCCTCTATCAAGGGCATCGGCGCAGATCTCGCACCCGTAAAGGAGGATGGATTCCGAGACCGACATTAACAGATTTCGTTTGCTAGCGGATGGTCCGTCGACGTTAGCCACAAGACGGCTACGGGACACCACCATCTGGGCCGCTTTACTGGCAGCAAGATATATGTGGTCCCAGATCGTCATCCTGTTATTCAAATAAACACCCAGGTACTTGATGGGCCTTGCACGTAGTTACTTCCTCCGTATCGATCCTCATAGCGATTTCCTGGGGGATCCTACATTCTGTGAGAAAGGAAATACCCGTTTTTTTTTGCGTTGCTAGCTCCAGATCTTGGTCGTTCATCCAAGCAATGACTCTCCGCATCGTCTGGTTCAGTCGTCTTTGTGCATCTACGGAGTCCCTTGCGACTATCACCGCCGCGATGTTGTCAGCGTAGCCCAGAAGGAATGTATCGTCGCGCATCTCCATACGTAATATACCGTCGTATGATATTGTGGACTGTTGATGCGTTCCTCCAAGGCCTCAAGGATTTTACTCCACCTTACGCACGCTGTTAAAGGGTTTTTTTTACATCCAGAGTGACCAGCATTACTAGTCCCCTGGAATGTCTGCTTCGAAGTATCGATTACCTCCCGGATCACCCATCTCTCATTCATTTCAATTTTTTTTATACAGTTATAAATATCTTATTGATTAAAGCTACGAGAAACAATCTAAAAAATTGATGTAATTTTACCCATGAGTTGCAGTAAAACTGCATGCATTAACAAAGCAAATTTATACCGATATTTGGTGTACTTTATAAATTATTTGAAGAGATTTTAAGGTGTAGAGTAGCCTCGATGTAAAATTAGATAAAACATTGGGGAATTTTTCCGTGGAAACCTAAATTTTAGGATTTGCACGTACATTTCCTTGAGGTTTTGGGTAGAACTACACTGAAAAATCGATTAATTTGATAACACCAAACTTTATTTAAGTTAACTAACTATTGAGTTAAATATGGGCAAACAAATATTTTGTTAATTCAACCAAATTATTTGTTCATTTAATCCTTTATTTATTTGAAATAACAAAATATTGTGTTGGATTAACTAAATTTTCATGATAAAATTTGATTGAAACTATTTTGTACAAATTGGTTCCTCCGTATACAAGCGCTCCAGGTAATACAATCACCAAATAAGTTATTACAGTTTTAAGATACCAAGTGATGGAACATTACTATAGTAACATTAAAATATTTATATTTGTGGTTTGTGTTTCTAATGCATAGGGTTTTTTTCTGGTTTTTTGAAAAGAAAAAATATTAGCGCATCCTTAGCAATTCACAATAGAACAGTAGCATTTTCGAAAAAAAAAAATATTGTTAAGTTTGGTAAATTTTGCAGTTTGCTTGTATTTTTACTACGTTTTTACTACTACTACTTAGAACAGCCCAATAATTTTACAGACGCAAAAATACTTACAAGTGTAAATTTCGGAGTTGTCGTGAAATTTGCAAGTGTAGTTTAATTTTACGGATGCCCCAGTAAGTTTAGTCATAAAATGGATGATAACAAAGTTGTCATCGATTTTACGAGTAATTTTACAGAAGAAATGTTTTGAGTGTATAAGTTATTAGAAAAAAAAATTATTGTCTACCTAAATAAAATGACAAGGATTCAGCCAGAGAAGCATAACGAAATGGTCTTCAGAAGGATTTTTGAAAAAAAAGTATGCATGGGTATTGGCAAGTCATAAGAGAGTAATATAGAGATATTTTACCCCTAATTCTTCACCGTTCTTACAAAAATGTGCCCCAAGCGGAGCTTTCTCTAAATATCTACTAGAGCTGCCACAAGTGTAATTAATAAATAATGGGCTAAAAAAGTCGGTTATGATGATATTAGTACTGGCTAGTAGTAAGTTAATGTTGTTATCTATATCTCATTATATCCTAAAGGTAACTATCACCAAATGTATGCCACCAGCAAAACAATATGCTCCAATTAAAACCTTCAATAAGTTCACTATAATTATTTATACTAATAAGTTTAAATCTTCTTATGTGTATTTTTGGTTATTGTAAGATCACAATCGCCACAAAAGAACAGTAGGATGCCACCAACTGTGTTTACTGTAACATAAATTTGAGTAAAAACTAATGGGTGCAACACTAGAACAATATATTTCAGTGAAAACCGTCAGTGCAACTATTGATAGATATCTACTAAAAATGTTATATGCCGGTGTTTGCATTTTGTGGTAATATGAACATCACATGACCTAATAGCAGAGAACTTATGTCACCGAATAAATCTACAATAATTCTAATTTGTTTGTTCAAAAAATAATGGAGGCAAGGTACTCAAAAGGTATTTTATTTAGGTCATATCATTTACTTTTTGTTATGTTACATAATGTTTATCAAAAATATTAAAAATCTGCTAAAGTCCGCTACTGTTATTTTTATTAAATCTCTTTAATGTATTTAATTTATAATCATGTAGTATATTTTTCTATATTTATTATTTCTATATACATGTGCCATATACTTGTTCTAGTACTAATCATAGAGCGGATCGACGGCAAGCTGTATTGGTGATGATTAATATTGAATTGGATATTCTACGGATTGTTACGGGTAGATCGTAGTGTAACAAAGCGAGTGAATATATAGTCATCGCAATGAACTACTCGATTGCATGCTATAATACGAAAATAGTTTAATAGAATTAAAGTTTGTATTTCTCTTAACGAAGCTGAAACAGTAACAATAACAATAATCCACTTTGTATGACAATGTGGTGCTTAAACTTAATGTGGTTTATCTACCAAACAAAATTTAATAAATAATTTTACTAAAAAATATGCTAAATCTAGGCCTGTAGACTAAATTTAAATTGACATAATTAGTGTTTTTGCATTTGTGTTATTTTATTTTTAACAAGTTCAAAAATGTGACTTTAGCGATTATTATAACTTCCAATTATTTTTCTTTTAGACATTATGAACATTTTTTTCAAAAAAATGCTTAATATACTATGGTTCAATGTCCAACAGATGAACCAATGAAACTAGGTGTTTTAAACTATTCATAATTTAAATTTATATATAATATAAATACCACGTAATTACGCATTTATCAATAAAACACGTAAATTAGCAAAATTCGAGGCCAATGGAACTAAATGTTAAGAGAACATACTATTTGAGTTTTAGATACCACGGAATAATTTTACTGAAACTTTAGCTGTTGTAATTAATTCAATAAGAATATTAAACTAAAATTTTGGCTATTTATGTGATATCTATACCTATCTGTAGCATTTAGTAGGGCACAGAAATGTTCAGGGACTAATTTTAAATATAGTTGAAATAGTAAATTTTGAACTTGTTTTTATGATAGATAGATAATAAAAATACTGAGAGCAAATATACAAAAAACCACATACCTCTTCTATTAAATAATAAAATATAGAGATGCATTAGATAATGCATTGTTATCTCTGAAATAATCTCATTTATTATATTTCTAATACCTATTTTCCTTGTTTCTTCAATATTTCTTTACGATAATTCTTGATTTAAGCAATAGCTGGTCATAGTTATGCAAAAATAAAAAACACCGTATGAATGGGCGTACATTTGGGTTCATTGCATGAAGCTGTCTTTGGAACATAACAATTTTGTTAAATTTATGATTACGGTAAACCACAATTATTTGGTTATCTAGGTAGCAAAGTGTCTACTTTCTTCAGTGTTGTTGATTAAATTTGCTCCCAAAATTACAGAATAAATATATAAATATTAACAAAAAATCCAATTAATTTCAGGAAATAATACCAGGCGCGTCGTCATATTAGTTTTGTTATATAATTTTTGTAAAAAGTATATAGGAAGCATGGGAAGAAATCGAAAAAGGGACAGCGACAGGTAAAAACAATAATCCACTTTACTTTTCTTAGTATTGATGTATAGCATACTTTCTTTTCTAAATGCTTAAATGGGTAGAGATTATTGTTAACAATACAGTAAACTTTTAACTATCTCCCGTAATAAATTAAGTAAATACTAGAGGTGGTAAAGCTGCAGCGGCTCTACCTGCATTTAAAATAGCGACTATGCTGTAAAATTTTACTGCACGTCGTATAAATCTACTTAACTTCGAATATGCAAGATAATGCAATATGTAAGCTATCCGCTTTAACTCGTGTCTTAATATTAAATCAAAAATAACTTGCGACAAAAAAAAATAATCAATTTTGCCGTTCTCTTAATTGAATAAACGAGTCGTTAGTTGAAGGCCGCTGTAAATTTTATTTTCTTTGTTTCGTCGCCAAACTGTCTGCGGTGCTGGAATCCGTTGAAGAGCGGCAACTTTCAGTCATAGCTAGGCAGAGGATACATGGTCGTGCTGTTATTTCTCTTCGGACGTGCCGGGCCTACTTGATTAATGAATTATGTGCCGGTTTGCCACATAATATTCCCAAGATACATTTTAACACCTTCAATTCGTTATGGTATGTGTGGATTTTTTTCTTCGCCTTTGCACGATGTTGTGTTCTGTAGCAGTCAGTAGATAATGGTGGTGTTTCACATAGCAATTTTGCCTGTTAATTTTTCACGTGGTGAAGCATATCACTAAAGTTTTTATTATCTACGATCTTAAAAAATGAATACCTATCTATTACACTATACATAAATCACTGTTCCACAAGTGTCATTACTCGCAGCCCAAGGGTTTCAAGGTTGACATTGAAAATTTCCCAAGCAGAAGCATTCAAGATAAATTTTGTATTGTTTGTGAAACTTTAAGAACTCATTAATTCTAATTCCGTTTCTTTTATAGACTTCGGACATACTTAATATACTAACATTCATTTTTTAATTTATTAAGCTAAAATAATAAACTTTTCTTTTAACCGTGGTAAATTTAGTTTATAACGGTTTTATGTATATGAAAGAAATAAAATATGTTTCCTGCCTGCGAAAGTAACTGATATGAGGAAGATTTTTCTTAAAAAGTAAAGAAAAAGGATTTCTCCTGTGTTGACAGCGCTAGGTCGCGACCGGACTACAAAAGTCCGCGTCTAGATAACGTCATATCCGGAGGTCGAGTTGTCAAACTCCGGAAATAGTCCGGGCTCCGGGCATTTTAGAAGCGTGATAAAAAATACAATGTGTGTTCTCAACTTTACAATGCCCTGTACTTCAACTTCAGAATGACTCACCGTGGAGAATTCTATGCCCGACCTTTGTTGGGAAACATCAAAAATATTTATGCATCTTTTTTCGGGGTGGCGAAAACGTGTATATTACCGATTCTGATACGCCAACAGAATACAATAATGTACTTTTTGTTTCTGCCACGTCGACTATTTAGATACGGTGTAGTAGATAATCTGGGTCGCTATATAATATTATGTTGCTACTACAAATGTTTTAGGTATTATACTAAATGTTGTATTGAAAGAAAATTTAGAAATCAAGTTAGGATAAGAATAATTTTTAATACGTATATAATTATAATGCCTGATCCTTATTACAAATACTAAATAAATAAATAAATAACTAGTCATCATATATTAAATTGCTGTATGAACGAAAGAACGAGTTTATTTACTCTTATTTAACCTCTCAAATTAATAAATATTTTATTAATCCTGAAATTATATATAACATAAACAAATCAGATTACAAATAAATACGCAAACAGATAACAATAATGAAAGGAAATAAATATAGCTCTAGACAAATGTTATTTATTGGACAGCAAAAAACTCCTCCGCTGTGTAAGGGCAGCATTAGATTAATTACTTTTTTTTAAATATTTCTCGAGGAAATAGTGCTTATATATGTTGGTCACTTATTAAAAAAATTCTTTCCTGCATACAAGGGAGATCTTTCAAACTACGAGTTATTATGTTTTTCATATTGAAGTAAATCACTCTGTCTCGAGCTTGGTGTGTTCCAAATTATACATAATGCAGTTAAAAATGTAAAGCACGCCTAAAGTTAAGATGTTATTTTTCACAAAGATACCCCTGCATGATTCAGTTGGACTTAATTTAAAAATAATGCTGTTTTTTGGAGCCTAAATACTCGGTTTAATTATATTCCGGTACCCCACAATACAACGCCATAACATAAGACTGATTTGAAAAGTGAAAGATAAATTGATAAAAGCTGTTTCATATCCACAACATATCTAAGATTTAACAACATTTGAATATTAGTATTTATTTTATTACATACACAGCTAATCTGACTTTTAAACACTTACAAAATACTTAAATACTTTGAGTTGATACTGGCTCGAGTGTAACATTTCTGTATTGTACCGAAAAGAGTTTGGAGTAACTGGGCCTAGTGCTAAAACAAGTAAGTGCTGTTTTATCAGTGTTTAAAAATAACTGATTTTTGCGAGGAACTGCGGCTGTACACGTGGAGGACAAAGGTACCAAATATTTTGGAGGTAGCAGCCGGCTAAATAAACAAACTCCTTTGTTAGACCACTGAGCTTTCGTAATAATGTATTACTTCTTCCGAGCGTCGACTAAGAAACAACAACACGGTAAACTTGAAATATAAGTGAAATTACAACACATATTTGTTGAAACTTGCACAGGAATTAACGAGAAATGCTCCGCCGCATAACATAAGAGTAGATAAATGATCAACTATAGTTAAAGAACATCAGGAGTAATAAAAAATATTAATTTTAATAAAATTATCACGTCTAAATTTAAAATATTAAAATAAATATAGACGACACACAAACAATTGCGGCCGCCATTAACTAAACCGGTTTGCACAGGCGCAAACCTGCCTGTGTATACAGTGGCGATCAAAGGTGTAAAGTTATAGTGTTGGTCAAAAGTTACAACAAAACAAGGTAACTGAACGAAAGGTCAAAGTAGTACATAGCAGAACTATTAGAAAAATCAGTAAATAAAGGTATGTGAATAAAAATTGTAAATTCAAGTACAGTTACTGTTAGCTGTATCTCTATTGCCTTGAATACGTAATAAGAATGAATAAATAGAACTGATGTTGCAAATGTCAGTTCTAAAATTAACAGAGTTTATGTTTATATACGCCATCTCGAGGAACAATTGCCTTTTTAGTATTTCCCTTTGTCAAGGATGGAGACATTGTCAAAATCAAAATTGTGACCGGTGCACAGCGAGTGATCAGCTAAGGCACTCTTGTTATTGGCAAATTTGCAGTGCTGTCTGTGTTGTTGGATACTGCAACTCAGAAGTCGACTGGACTGACCGATGTAAATTTTATAACAATTACAACATATATTTCATTGTAACAATAATGGAATTGAATCTTTGACATTTGAGAACAGCGACTTGAAAAGTTTGGGGTTATAGAAAGCAATTTTAATATTTTTGAAAGGTTGAAAAATAGATTTAATTCTACAGGTGAGGGGCTCTCCTATATATACTATTGTTTTCAACAGGGTTGGGGGTATGTTGATGTTATGTACGTCGATCTTTGTTGGCACTAAGGCCGTTGTAAATAATATAATTTATCATTTTTTAGGATAACCATTGTCGGCGAATACACCACACAAAAACTCCAAGTTTTTTTTTTAGTGAAACTGCTGATCTGAAATTTTGACCACTCTATCCTTCATAACACGTATAGTGTTAAACGGATGATTTGAATAAAAGATGATATACCTTCCTGAGAAGGTAGGTTTATGAAACCAATCTAACAAGATCTTCTGGTCAAGGCTCCTGATCACTTCAGTGTCAAGGAAAAGGACAGATCTATGTCTCTCTCTCTCTCTCTCTCAATTGTAAACTGTATATGTTCTTCGAAAGAGTTAAATGTGGTCAATATTAAGCCGACGTGTTCCGAACGAACAGCAGCAACGATGTCATCCACATACTCATACAGTAGTGAGAAGGTAAACGAAAGGGAGGGTATCTAAAAGATGATCAATGACCATGGTTGCAAGGATAGGGCTTAAAGGAGAACCCATAGGAGTCCCGAAAGTTTGTTTATACATTTTCTCATTGAATGAGAAAATACCAACTTGTAAACTGCTCTATGACGTTCAAAACTTTGTGTTGCAAGTCCTGTCCATTATTTGATTCGACAATTACTGTTGCATTATCAGCATAAAATGTTACGAATTCACTGAGGTGATCGAGTAAACAATTTATAAAGATTAAAAAGAGAAACGGACCTAATATAGCACCTTGAGGAACACCATAATCCATGTCATAGCACTCAGATATGACATCTTCCAATTTAGTAGCTATATTTTTTATTTTTATGTATGTCTTAATCTATCGTAGAATAACGCTCCTAGCACCTACTGCATACAGTTTCTCAGCGTGAAATCAATATTAGCGTAATCAACCGCTTTAGATGTATCAAAAAGATGGCCATAACCATATTACCTTTGTCCATCTGCTTGTACACCCAATCAGTAAAAGACACCAAAACCGTCTCTATAGACCGACTAGGCTTCAACATGGGTATGTTGACAGATGTCAAAATTTAACTTTGGCTAAAAGTACTAATAATTTTTCCAGTAGAAATCTCTCAATGAGTTTACTAAAAACCTGATTAATCAAATCGGTCGATAATTGCCGATGGTCTCTGTATCGCCCTTTTCAAATATAGGAACGTGCATGCACTGTGACCAAGTATTAAAAAAGAAGCATAGCCTATTCTAAACAGGAAAGTATTTGAAAGCTTGATTTGTATTAGAAACCTAAATTTGATATTGTTTAGTTACGTGACAATACCTTGACAATCTAGTCAAATGGATGTGATTCTTAGATGCTTTCCACACACTCCGTAACACCCAACGCAGTTGCGTTGAATGCATCATTCTCTATCAATCCAGAGCCTGCTCTACATCCAAAATGTTACCAACCATATAAGAATCTTATCAAGAATACAACATTAGAATGGTTTTATCTCCAAACTTCCAGATTTCTTTCGTATGAAGGATCGTAATTCTCTCGAAGTCTTTAGTGTTTATCAAATTCCATGCTGGTGAGGCAGTGTCTGTATTGGTAAGCAAAGCTTTTGGTGGGTACTCGTGTTGCAGAACACGAGCGTGTCCGAACTCGGATATTGCGAGGAATTGGGCCTACACTTGCTGAGATAAGCTGGTGACAATCACCAAATCTAATTTAGTTCTGCCCAAAGCCTATCTCGAAATCCTCATTATTACAATTGTAAAGGATCTGTTAAGAGTTACATACATCATAAGCTTAACAGTGATAATGGATAGTGATTGTAAATTTACCGATTTTTTCATTTACCGGTAATTCGGTAAAAGAAAATGAAAATACCGGTTTACCGGTAAATTACCGGTAATTTTTTTTTTCATGTGTGGCATTAATGGGGATTCCCCAAGAAAATAGGGTTAGAAGTTAGGCTAGAATAATACATATTTTACACAATCTTAAGGCATAATATTAGAATTTGTAATAAATATTTGTATTTAATTATTTTAAACAGTTGTAAGAGTAAACAAAATATTTAAGGTTCAAATTTTAATGTTATTTTACAACAATGTTGCATTAATCTTCTCTCATAATGTGGTGTATTCAAAATTGCTATTAATTTAAATACGTGAAATGTTGTTCGTATATATTATTATTTTTAAATATTAAAAAATGAGACATTTACTTACTCTTTAAAAAAAAAACGATTTTAAACTTTTAAAAATCTTAAAAAAACTTCAGAGCACAAATAACATATGCTAACTCAACTTTTTACGAAAGATAAGTAAAACACAAAAAACCAAAAAATGAAGAGAATTGAAATTGCACTTGTTGACAAAGGCAGGTAGGAAAAGTGAGGTGTTTTGCTTCCTACCGTCTTAGCAACAAATGAACATTAATCTCGCTTTTCTTTGCGTTGCTTTTCGTTATCCGTCTGGTTTCCATTCTTATTTTCTTTTAATTTCTACACGACCTTTTTTTTCAATTTTTTGATTCTGACTAACTCGGTGGAATGGAGGTTATACGTTTCTAATCAAATGTTTTTGTCAGTTTCTTTTCTATATTCTCTATTCTAGGGCATTACAGCGGTTCTCAATCTCAAGATAGTTTAAATTAAAATTAAACAAAAAACATCTCCCATAAAATTAATAAGTGTACCTGTTTTTTTTTTTTTTATTTTCAATGTCCCTTTAAATACATATCTATAAACACAATATTTCGTAGGTAAAAATTTCTGGTACGGATTTTTCATTTACCGAATTACCGGTAAATTTTTGTAATTTACCGGTAAATTTACCGAACGTTTTTTGGTCAATTTACCGGTTAACCGGTTTGCAATGCTTAATAATGGCTGCCTGCTACAAAATACTTAGAAATTTTTTGCGGTTTCAACGCCGGAAACGCAAGCATAAATATCATAAAGTAGTTTTCTGTGAAAGATTCTTTAAACAATTTAAATGAAGTTGACAATTTACTTTTATTTTATCTAAGTTTTATTTGTTAAAATATACGATTTCTGCATTTAAAAGTTAATATATGAATTTGAATTAATTATTAATCAATTAGAATACCGGTTGATCTATTCTTCCTAATCATCGTTGTAATTTCCAGAATTATGCCATGGAATTCTAATACTTATCTCCATTTGCAGTACGCCTATGATAATTCATTAACACCAACATCATTGCGATTTTATATCGCGTCCTAGTGGACAGTACAAGTGATTGGCGTTAAATAACGATGCATCGTGGTATTTGCAATGTAAACTCCGATCATACATCATTGCGTGACAGCGAGATCCATTGCGAAGCCCTCTTCTCTCTCGTCTCGTAATCCCTACATCCAACCTCATCAAGCCGCTGTATTCTCTCTCGCTCGATGGACGGCCGAACCGTATAGTCTCCTCTTTCTCGTCATCTGCGTCGGCGAGCGCGCCCCGCTCAATGATTTTTAAACTGTAAGAATTATATTCATATCGTTACGCTTTATGATTGACACGGTCGATCAATTTCAATTTAATTATTTTAGTTCAGTTACTGTACCGAGGGAGACCAACGTAACTTGCCAGCGGCGATATTCCTAACGCCATTAGGAAGGGAAGCAGATTAGGAAAATACATGATGCAAATTAATATTAGCCCAATGTTTCAAATTGTTGCATCTATAAGAGGCGAGGCCGTTTTTAAACTAAACAAACTTTCAGCAGTAAACGATACACTAAATTCTAGCTACTATGTCATTAATTCTAGAAAAAAGGTGTTTCATAAGTTTGACCGAATTATTAGGTTGCAGTTTAAGTAAAACTGATTTCAGGTCAACAGTAATGGTAACAAGAACCCTGAAGATGTTCCTACGAGCAGAGGCGAATTGTCGAACGTGAGAAGTTCGAAGCAAGGTTTCTATACACGAAAATCTATCAATCATTATAGACAATGGCCGCGGTTGCGGATCCTAATTTAACTTTGTGTTTCAAAAATATTTTCAAGTATTCAAAGGAACCTTTCGAACACTCTGCGTTGTAACTGAACTTCATCTTTAAGGGGTGCAATTTGATCTTGAAATTTGTATCCAATTTCGTTTATCTGAAACAACTTTTAAACTGTGAAGAATGGTGTAGTCCTTTCGACTGGTATAGCTACGTATTTACGTACAGAGTAAGTTTTGATCATTACTAGTATTATTGCTGTTCGTACAGAAAAGATTAATTAAATTCATATCTGCTTATATACAATTTCAAATTTCTTCAAAAATTATTATTTTTTCATTTCCTTAGGTGTGCCGATGCCAAAGATGTTATTTTTACGTTTCGGAAAATTTATTTTTTCCTTTTTCACATTTCATTTTTTATCATTAGTTATTTCCATCTTTTTTGTTTCCACCTTTGGGGTGTTGTCGATAAAAAAAAATTAATTACATTTAAACTTAAAATTGTAAAACACGATAGTACATTGTACAAGTTAACTAACAAATATATACTGTACAGTATATATACAGGTGTCCCACCGAACTGGGTCATTAGATTTTTTTTGAGCTTCTAGGAGGAATTTGATTTTCAAACTTGCAGTGTAGTCATGGCCCACTGTGGTTTATTTAAGAAAAAATATTTTCGACTTTATAGCACTTTCGGTATACAGAGTGTTAATATCAACTTTCTTATTTTAAATGGAATGGTACAATTTTTATCGGTACAATGAATGTATCGAGTCATCTGCAATTAGTTTACATGAGGGTTTCCTATCCCTAAACTAAACCATTTATGAGATATTTGCAATTTTGTTGATTTTTTTACGTTTGCGCTGTTTCAAGTGAAATTAAATAACTGATGAGGTATCAGATATTTAGTGGTTCTACTAATGTCGATATAAGTACAAAGACGTAGGTAGAAAGTGTTATGGCAATAATGACCGAATCACATACAGGATGTTCGAAAACGCATCTCCAATGTGGATACCTTTAAACCAACAAAACTTTTTTATTTCAAATGAAACATGGTATTTTTTACTACAGCATTGAATGCAGTATAAAATTCTACATCGATTGACATTAGGGTTTGGTATATCTATTTTTGATAGTTTTTGTGATATTAGCATTTATTGCCTAAAATATGACAAATTTCCAAGTTTCGAGTAAATAAAATATTCTTTCCCAAAAACAATATTATTTTTTTAAATGATGATCTTTTTGCATTGTTTGGTTTCCATACCTGAGAGAGTTATCATTGGAAGTTTTCCAATTATTAGCAAATTTTATGTAATTGTAATTATAAAATATTAATACGCCATAATTATTATACGACAGCAAATTACATGTTAATATTTTTGCCTGCTTATTAAATACATCGAAAACAAGTCAAATTAAAAAAAAAAACTAAGAAACTATTATTCGGAAAGAACATTTACATTGGACATTTTCGAAAACTTTTAATAGTTTGTTCCGGATTTATGTTATCTGTCTGTATCGCTTAATACCTATTTTAATACAAAAAGCCAAGAGGCCGCATTGTTTTCGGAGACTCCATGTTAGACGGCTCGCCTACAAAGTTAATACTTGGTCTAGTAAGTGAACAATATTTGAAATATTATGGGTGTATTAAGGATATCTGCTTTAAGTTCTCTTTGTATTTTTTTATAGGTTTTTATTCATTGCAATTAAGTGTAGGTATCTAATCATTGTTACATTCTTCATGAATGTAGAATAAGTCTAAAATGGTATTTGATATGTAACTTTCAATGTTTTTCTTATTTCTTTCGATTTACAATATTTTACTTGTTAGAAGAAAATGTATGAAGTAGTTGACAGCATTAGGACTTACTATAAAAGATATGACTTGTTAATACTGCATGGGTTATAGTACTGCGCAATTTGGTAAGTTACCAACAACAGATATCACTTGTTTGTTAGCACATGTCATGACCTATTAATATTTAATAATTAATGTAGGTTCTCTATGACTAAAAAACATTACTATTAGTAAGAAACTAGTGAACATTAGATATCTGAAACATATCAATATTTAGATAGGTTAGGCAGATAATGTACAGAGTGTTTTGTAGGAAAAAAACTTACTTTATTTGTTTGAAATTTGGAATTTAGCCCTATTTCTAGCAATTTTTTGCAAGAAATGCATACTTCATACTTCAAAAGCTATTAAGAATAGGTAGGTAGGTATACCAAACCCTAATATCAATCGATGTAGAATTTTGCGCTGCATTCAATGCTGTAGTAAAAAATATCATGTTCCATTTGAAAGAAAAAGGTTTTGTTAGATTAAAGGTATCCACATTGGAGGCGCGTTTTTGAACACTCGGTATGTGATTCAGTGATTACTGCTATAACACCTTATAGCTACGTCCTTGTATTTACATCGACTTTAGTAGAACCACTAAATATCTGCTATCTCATGAAATATTTGATTTTATTTGAAAGAGTGCAAATGTCAAAAAATCAACGAAAATGAAAATATCTCAAAAACGGTAAAGTTTAGGGATAGGGAACCTTCATATAAACTAGTTGCAAATGACTCGCCAAATTCATTAGACCGATAAAAATTATACCATTCCATTTAAAATAAGAAAGTTGATATCAACACCCTGTAAACCGAAAGTGCTATAAAATGAAAAATATTTTCCTTAAATAGATCACAGTAGACCATGTCTACACTGCAAGTTTCAAAATCAAATTTCTACTAGAAGTTAAAAAACATCTAATGTCCCAGTTCGGTGGGACACCCTGTATAGACAGTATATATACAAAAAAGATGGAAATAACTAATGATAAAAAATGAAATGTGAAAAAGGAAACAATAAATTTTCCGAAACGTAATAACGCAATGTGGTGCACAAATTGCTATCTTTGATTCACAAGCAACTATAGTATCCAGCATATTGTAAGCTATTTCCATACTCCTGGTAAATACAAAAGCGGTGCCATAGAATCCTTACTACACAATGTGTCCCACATCTATTTTCCCATGCATTTACTCTTAAACTAAGAGATAAAAAGTAAAATCCAGTGGAAATGAGACGACATTGTACATCAAATTCTGGCACTATAACACACACCGTATAAATAGCCTTTCTCCCACTTTATTTTTTTTTTAAATTGCACCCGGAATTTTTTTCGCAAATTTTAATAATACCCATGGAATACTCCATGGGGTCTACCAACTGACACTTTCATTAGAATCTGCAATTGCGTTCGCGCAGTTACTTTGTAAGTAAACAAAGACTTAGATTGCAAGCTTATTTACAAGCATTTTACAGTGTGAAATACATAATTAACGAATTAATGTATTTTTGTTAATAACTGTAATAATTAAGAGGATTTTTTCCCAAGAAAAACATTTTCTCACTCAGGATTCGAATCCACGCACTCGCGTTTACCGGACGAACGCTCTACCATTTGCGCTAGCGAGGAACTATACAACGTTGTCTGCTAACTAAACTATAACCTTTCACTGCGAGAACCTCGTCACAAACACTAGAATCTAGCCAGGTTTAAGTAATTACAAAAATATCAATATCTAAGGAGTGTAATATAATAAACTTTTAACTCTGTGTGAGTAATATATATATTTTTTAATGAAAGTTGCTTTCGTTCTTTTTTTACTTTAAAGATATCCCTATTGGACATGAGTTTCTGAACACCCTGTATAGGATACTGCAGTTATCGCTGTCGGAGCCAATACCTATGATCGCGTACTTGCAACCACAGCAGTAGAAGATCTTAATGTCTATAAGATATTTAATTTTATTGGAAAGAGTGCAAACGTCAAAATTTTGACAAAATTATAAATACAATAAAATAAGAAAGTTATACCAAAAGTGCTATAAGGTTGAAAATATTTTCTTTAAATAGATCATAGTCGGTCACGACTACTCTGCAAGTTTCAAAATCAAATTCTTACTAGAAATTCGAAAAATTCTAATGACCCCATTCGGTAGGATACCTGTATATACCAGAGAAATACAATTAATGAACATAAAATACACTTTTTGCTTACTTTTCACCCAATATTAACACAAATTACATATCTACATCTACATTAAATTGGATAGTAATGTTGCAACTACCTTAAACAGTGTAAGTGTACGGTTTGCGTAGTTCGTTTTATATTCTGTATTTGATATACATTCGTATACAAAAACGATTTAAGGGCAGATAATGTATATGTACTTAGTACAGTACCATGTCGTTTTGTTTCCTTCTCAATACATTTTAATGTAAGGAGTAACGTTTGCGAACACGTACACAAACTTTAAGAAGAGGGGAATGGTTTGTGCCCTTTCTAGGTACGGTACGTAAATGCACTATTTATTTTCATTCGTTGTCGGTGAGTTATATCGTAGGCATCCCTTCTAAGCATAAATTGAGAAAATTTAGATGTTACTACACAGTAGCTTTGTCTGTCTAAAAATTCACTATCCGTCAGTGTATGCTGTATGGTATGTAAGTATTAAAATGAATCTTAATTAGTAGATATCTGTAAGTTATTTTTATTTTGTTATTCTTTTTTTAGTGATTGTCAAAAATCTTTTATAATTAAAACTAATTCATCACCTATATCATCGCCACACACTTCATCTACAAGCATTTAGCTGATAGAGGTCGCATAATGTTACAAAACGATTTATTTAAACCAGATATTGGTCGGCGTCGACCGCTTATATACTCATGTATATGCGGTTGGTCAGTTCACCGGTACGACGGACGCTGGTATGAGCGGAGGCCCTACAGCCAGTGTCCTACATCTGACATTTCCGGAAATGACGTATGTCGGCGTCTTCCGACAGCTCCGGGCGCCAGTTCCGGTGTCCGCGAGTCCGATAAACGCATTCAAACACCGGAAACTCAAACTGTCCGCCCGAGGCGCCGGCAACTTTAAAATCTATACGTGACGTCAAACGTATCGCGATGATTTTTAACCGAAGCTTTATGTAGCGTATGTCCCTTATCGGTTTGCGTTATCAGTAGGTCCAATCTGTACAGACAATAGGATTTTACAAGGACGTGAACATCGTTTTATAGCCGATATGGGCGCGGGATTTAAAGACATACGATATTTTTTCCAGAAGGGGACGACACGACCGATTTCAGTAAAATCGTCCTATACGGTGTGGACGTAAAAATGAAAAATACTTTTTTTCTGTTGCCTCAGCGAAGGCAAAGCTGCGTCCTTTAACTGTATGTGATTTATTTTATGCCTGCATGATAGAGAAATAGCCCATGTGGCATTTTTTAAACTACCGCCTGGCGGTATAACAAAAGGTATCGATGGCAATGTAATTTTTAAAATACGCAATTCAGCTGACACTATCGAACTCTGACTACCTACATATTCTAAAATGTTAGTCCAATAAGGTACTTTCTAAACGAAAAATTGTTGGTTTTGGCATATAAAGAAAGCTCTAAGCTTGCTTGATCTGAAATTTATTGCGTATTTTCAATTTTCCAAAATCCAGTAGGCCTTTGTATATGAGTCAAAACTGTTTTTGTTCTAGGTAAACTACCTTTTTCGTTCACAGTATGTCTAAATGTTACTAGGAAATGTTGTTTAAATTCAAACGTTATGATTGTATGAATTTCTTTTACAGTCATCGGTGTGCTTAGATAAACTCCATTGTTTGCCAGTTTTATTTCTGATAAAGTACTATTTACGTTCACAATGCGATAATATGTTTTTAAGGAAAATTAGTTATAGCAAAAGTGATAGTAATATGCAAATTTTCATACTGATTGGCCTACTTTGATAATAATTATGGAGATGATAATAGAAAGAAAAAAATTATTATTATTTTGCAACCATAGGATTGCAATATGAACCACTAGATGGGGGCGTTAATTAAGAAAACACGAAAGTTAAGAGGAAAAGTACTATAGGGTTTTCAATTATTTCACAAAAAGTTATTTGAAAAAGTTTCCAGAATTTTAAACGATTATAGGAAGCATTAAACAAAAAAAAATCAAAGTAAGCCACTTACTTTTATTAGTTTATTACAATAGTTTTTTAAGGATGTCAAATCTCACTTTTTCAAGCCAAAGTTCCTGCACGTACCACAACTTCGAGATGTTTTGTTTATAAGTAGGGATCAATTACTTACAAAACAGAAATTCCACAAATTTATTTCTTTCGCAGATGAATTAACATTTTGCACCAATGCGCAATGGGGTCGCATCTATATCATGAAAATAGTTGCTACTGCGCGTGGGATAATCCTAATTATTTAATTAATGAAAAAAGCCACTGTTATAGAAGAAGTTCATGAATGGTGCGTCCATATTTTATTGAGAAAAAAAAATAGCAGGTGTAGTTGCATACCTGGGGAATATGTGTTTTATAACTTTAACTACTTCAGAGTTAGAACTACGTAACAATCAGTTTTGGCAACAAGACGGCTGCCCTGCGTATTCTGCAGATTTGGTTAGACTTACAACTTTACATACTTTAGAGCCGGAACTACGTTGTAACCAGTTTTGGCAACAAAACGGCTGGCCTGATTCTTCTACAGATTTGGTTAGACAAAGGTTAGATCATCGTTTCGTTGAAAAGTAGATAGGTAGGTTTGGCCCACTCCTAGCTAAGGCGCTCTACTTGGCATCACTGCAGTTTTTTCCTTAGCGTGCGTTAAAATAAAGGTTTATTCTGATCATTTGCTATATGATAAACTAGGCGCGTATACACTTTATGAAACGCTAAATAATTACAATTCGTCCTAAACCCCGTGCTCCACCTACAGGTACTACACAAAGCTACTTCTCTTCTAAGTACTATGTGGATTACATAACAATTGAGATGTCCCTACTATCGTCAAATAATTTCTCTGTAACTAATGAGCCTCAATTCTAGTAACAAAAATATCATAGATCGGTCAGCTTTCAGTTATTATTATTTTTGCGTCCGTGAAGTGACTTAAGTCATCTCCCAGCATTCGTTGAGGAGCAAGGGAAACCACGAAAACTCTTACTCTGGGAATGAAACATGGAAAGCAGCTCCCTTACTCATAGCCAGCAAATCATTGTTATTATCCTTCAGGATTTTGAAAAGGCACGTTCTTTCAGTTCCGATAGCTGTGTCGTCTTCAGACAGCCTTTCGATCCTCCGTGAACGATGAAGCCGGCTTCTATGTCCATCCTTTCTCAGCTATTCTAAATTTATTCATTCTTCAATTGCATAAAATGAACTGTGAGAAATTAAAACAACAGATGTATCTATTCTAACCAAGTAAATTATGGATTTATGTTTTACATATTTATTTTATATGCCCGTGCTATGCTACTATCGAATAGCTATAATTCAAAGACTATGAATGCCAACATTTGTGGCATCCCAACTTTAGGGCCGGAGGGCACACTTATACTACGGGTACGATGCTGGACGGGTCATTGCTGCAAATGCCCACGGACAGTATGGCATCCGAAATTATTTTCAATGAAAATGTAAAAGTCTACATATCGAATAGAGACCAGGTACGTAATGAGATCACTGCTCTTGATAACTGATTCACGGACGGATCCAAATCCAGCCAGGGCACAGGAGTCGGTATTTGTGGGCCCAGCCCTAATCAAAGGATATCCATAAGCCTGGGAAGCATACAACGGTCTTCCAGGCAGAGGTATTCGCCCTTGTAGCCTGTGCAGAAATGATTGCAAAGGGGGGGTACATGAGGAGGAAAATAAGTATAATGACTGACAGCCAGGCTGCTATAGTCTGGAACCCTGTAACTAGGTCAAAACTGGTTAGAGACTGCAAATAATCCCTCATATAATGCACGAATCTCTATAACTTACTCAGACGCAGACAAAGAAGCTGAAACCATTACTGGGCTAGTAACTGGACACTGTCCCTTGAAACAGCACCTATACAACACAAGTCCAGTAAGCGAACCGTGGTGCAGAAGATGAGAACTATAGGAGGAAACGAGTTTGCATGTAATTCTGCTTACGTACTTTCAATTCCTCACATGTGCGGTGTGAGGAATTGAAAGTACGTAAGCAGAAATATTTCGGGAAGGATCTGCTAGAGCCTTCGAAGGTTGTCAAGTTTCCACTGGGCAAGATACTGGGCTTTATAGAGAACACCAAGCTGCTCGAGCAGAAGTAAGAGATTTAATATGGACGGTACAATGAGCTTAATTCATTAGTAACACCCATTCAAACCGCTAAAGATTATGAAATATTCGTTTATAAACACAATAAGAACAAAATATCCCTACTACCCTACTTACTGTCTAAATATCATGCGTAACTGAATTGAATGAACCCCATATTATTTCTAAGATATACAGCGAATTTATTAGGAGAGCGGAGAAATGTGTGAGAGATGGGAGGTAGCTACGCAGATTAATGTAAAAATTGTAATTTAAACTTGAAAATTTGTCCGATAGAAACTTTTCTGTTATACAAGTTTTGTATGAAATAGCAATGGTACCTACTTTTTAAAATAATTTTCGTGTCTTCTTAATTTTATATCCTCATATAAGTCTTTCGTATGATAATCGCATGTCGGTTGTAAATTACTGTAAAGAATTAATAGTAAAGTTTTTCCTTCTATTATTAGCGCCGATTATCCAAATGACGCAATCAATCTGAAAATTTGCATAACCTTATAACCTTTTGCTTTAAGCATTTTTTGTTTGTAGCATATAGGAGTACTGTGAACCCAAATAGTACTTACTTGAAACGAAATTGAAAAATTATCTTCAAAGTAGATAATTCTAGCATACTGCGGACGGAAAAGGTAGTTTACTTGAAGCGAAAACAGTTTTGATTCAGCTGCAATGGCCTAATGGATTTAAAAAAATCGAAGGCAAACGATAAATAAGTTGTGAAAATAACCAAGACCTATTTCCTAAATATTAAATTCCAATTCAAATACATTTTGTCCATTACAGCATTATCAACTGCATCTGTGGATATACTGCATTTCCTACATAATCAAAAATTGTGGAGTAAGAAAACGAAGGAAATACTACAAGATTTTAAGAATTATGAATTAAAAGTTTCTGTTTATACATCTCACATTCCAAAAAATATATTTTTTATTTGTCATAGATGCAGGTATTATCCAAAGAAATCTCATCTTCTCGAACCCTTTGTTATTGCATCTACGTCTATCTATTGAATTGCAACGATCAATAGCCACCGCTATTGTGCGAGACACGAAACCTGATGTATGTTAGTGGTAATTGGATTGTTTGTATTACAGATTATGCCTAAGGAAGTTTAAAATCCGACCAGAATTGTAGGACACAAAGGTAAACAAAAAAAAACAGTTTTAAAGCAAATAGTTTCGATGTTTTTTAGATGACAGTTTTGACATTTTGAAGCCGTTCTTTATAAGAAAAACAATAAAGAAGCTATTGAAATTGAGGGTGGTACACTCTATCAGCAGCTTTAAAGTGCTTCAATGAGTAATGTTAAAAAAAAAACATTTTAAATATGGAAATCCCTGTCTATTACACAGCAAAGTTTGACGAACATAGTGTAAAATTTTCGGGATTTAAATAACTGCCAGTGTAATAAATAAAAAGTAGTTATTTGTACACTCAAGTCTAATTGAAATAAAATAACACTAATAATAAATAACTAGAGTTCTGCTAAAATACTTAATAAACTAAATTCACTTAAATGCTACTTATTTATATTCACAATTTAATATCCATCATTGATTTTCATTGTTCACTTAGTTCGTATGGCTGTTACCTCATTCGCACGCGTGTTTACATTTCGTGCCTCTGTTTCATGAGCGATCGAACATCTTTCTCGATTGTTCTAGTATATTCGAACTACAAATTTCCATTGCCAATCTATAAAGCACGCTATAGCACCCTCTATAGGAGACTTAACCATTTAGGACAATCTCCGTTATTCATGTAGCGCCATCTGTGAGTGAAGTTGAGAATTTAATTCAAACAGGCACACGTAACAATATTAACATAAGTTAAAAGTAAATCTCTTAGCTTAAGTGCATCGTAAATAATAATTCATTGAAGAATTTAACTTCGCACTGTAAGAAGTCCTGGTAAATTTACATTCACTTACAAATCACTAAGAATATGTTAATCCACTTCTCTAATTTTCTATTTCCAATTTCCAAAATGATACTTCGTTTATGATTCTCTTTTAAAATGATTCCTATTAAAAAAAGCTTCTTAATAATTTTCAATAATTTGACTTCTCTCAAAAAAATTCTTCTCCTCTTTCTCTATTTTGTACAAACAACCTTTCCAACACCATCACTTCCAAAATAGCCTCCTAAATGATTACACTCCGACATTTGTCAATCTGACACATTTTACCAAATGATTTGTTCATGTTATGTAATTTATAGTATTAAAAACTATCCGAAAAAAAATCAAATTTCAAACATAAATAACATTTTTATTAACTTGCAAAATTAAAATCAAATATTTTATGTGTAGTGGTGATATTTTAGGTATTTGTCTAATTGTTTTTATGATTTTACAATAGTTTTTTATTGATGTACTAAATTCTGCCAGTACTCCTCGCAATAAAAAAAAAGAATATATCAAATAGACATAAAATTTTTACTTTAATTTTGCAAGTTAATAAAAATATCCCCACAGTAATAATCTCAATGACAAAAAATTAACCAGATTTATAGAATATTTAATATGGTTGCCATCATGCTGTATACACTTATTGTTTAGAACTTGTTGCGATTTGCTATATTAGTGTCTCTTATCTATAGTGATATCACCATATTTTAACTCTTACAGTTTCATTACCATTTTACCACGCGAACAAATCTACATTTTACTTACAACTTAGGAACGCATAATAATTTTTGAAGATGCCTTTTTCCGAACAGTTATTCGAGAAGTTCGATGTGAACCCTCCGGTCTCATTAACCGTTCGACCGGTAAGCTAGAGCCGGTCCGTCAAAGACCGCCGCAATCCATAGCTGTCAATCACCCCGGTACCCTGCTGTCTCTCTCATTTCGTACCCTGAGAGGTCCCGTCACCCAAAATACGAACACCTGGGCGCATATTTAAATCCCGCTTCGGAGGGATGCTGCTGTGCAAATC